>JAHWFP010013330.1:88371-118470 GCA_023313725.1 Lithobius niger
CCACAATTTCATCAGATCTCCTAACGAGAGCTTTTCAGCTGCATGACAAGTCTGCATGCTCAAACCGAAAGCCTTTCTGCTCGGCCGCAACGGAAAACGACAGTACCACCGTACTGCCCCTACAACCATGGGGACCGGCATTTGTCATCCCACTAAGGACAGGACAGGACTAAGACAGGACTTTTCGGCAGACGAATAATGTATAAACATCCATCTCCAAAGCAATATTCCCAGCCAAACTAAAAACAATTTTCATGAACTGCACTCATCACTACATGAAGTCGTCATAACACTTCAAACTTCCATCTTCGTCACATCAATCGATGGTCACCACGGTAATGTGGAAACAGAATGCAGCCAGCTGGTGAGGCCAGATTTCTCTCTGTTTAACTTATCTAAGGACTGGCCTTAAAACAATACATCGTTGACATTGAAGTCCATTGGTAACTTCTTGCTGATTTTTCAACTCTTTAAGTGGGTAAATAAACCCATTACATATGAATGGCCGGCTTGATTATGCTATGAAAGATGTTTAAGGCTAGGATTTATTTAACACTATCCATCAACAGCCCGTTTACCTCTTTATCCTAATATGAGTCCCAATGCATCTTGCATAAGTGGCTTTCACATACATATCTTGTGGGGGGTTAATAATGTAAACTATCTGCTTTGGCCAGAATTAACCCTTTGCGCGCCGCGATTTGTCTACAAATAAACCATCCCAGGCCATAATTTCCTGGTGATAAGTACAAGCACTGACATCACCCACTTGATAAAGTTGTTAAAAAATTTGTCACGAACCTTTATATGTGGAATTTGTTGTGTTTTAATGAAAACAAATGCACCCATTTTTTGGTAGTAATATTAATGAAACACAGACTTCTAAAAATTACATGAAAAGATCTGAACTGATAAGAAATTCCACACAAGAATTAAATGGACGTCATATGACATTCGTGGTGCATGAAGGGTTAAAGACAAATTGTATTTTAGGCTCACAAATTAAAATTAAATACATGCAAAATAAATGGCCTCAAATATAATTAAGACAGTTACTTTCACATATAGCTGTACTAGGGATAGTCCGATATCGGTATCGGTATAATCTGTATTTATCGGTATTTTTGCCATATCGGTATCGGACCACCATAAGGCTACCGATACAGATATTTGTTATGCCAAGAAATGCAACTGTCTTCCCTGCAAAACTGACACCAAGTGCAGCAAAAGCAAAGCCATTTGCTCAGTTTGGAATGAAAATGTAGCACTTGTTTGTTCTGCTGCTGTAAGTTTTACAACAACCAACTGAAATCTAACTAAGAAAATGAATGTACTGAAGCCATAAGTAAGAATAAGAGTAAAAATGCTGATATTGCTGCACAGAACTTTTTGGATAATCTCAATAGTTGAAACCCAAGCAAAACCAGAAACCGAAGTTGCATTGTTTGTACAAAATATAAACTTTTAGTCTTGATTTGTTATTATTATCGGTATCGACATCTGTATCGGTATCGTATCGTATCGGATCGGAACGGTTTACCTTTCATCGGTATCGTATCGTATCGGTAAAAAGTCATATCGGCCGATATCTAAGCTGTACTAAAACCATTGACAAGTAACCAAAAAAAAATTTAAAAGATATGTTAGATATGTGAGCAGTATGCATTTCCATGCTCTAACATAGTTGATGCATGTGCCATCCATTGTTTGAGCTGCTAGAAAAGTGTGTTGCTGGTCTTGCTCTTCTGCTCTCAACGACCTCATCAAGTGATCCGCCATGATTCCATCACTGCTGCAACTGTTCCCATTGACTGTGATTGGTAAGTATTCAGATGGCATTGCTTTGATCCTATGGGCCGGCAGACCGTGTGACAATTTTTGTGTTTTGTAATTATTTTGAGGTGTTAGGCTTTTCTTCTGCTTACATATGTGGTTGCTATGGTTTGTTTCACAGTAATATTGTTTTAGGCACAATGAAACAGTGGCAGATTATGCCATGTACAGAAGCATTTTGTAATGGGAATTGACTCTTGTATCTAACAATATCCTGTCGCTTACTTTGATATTCGGGAATCATCTTGATAGCACAGTTTTGAAATTGTACCTATACTGTGCTACGAAAACTCTTGCATCGCGTGCAGTTGTACATTTCATTCTCAACACCTTTAATCTGTCATTCCAATTTGTCAAGTCAGTGCGACGGTGGTGTTGTTTTAATATGCATTTTGTTATTTTTAGTTATCACCAATGCGCCCGAGCCAGCTACATATGAAACTTGCTACGTTACTTCACATAAAGCCCAGTGTAGGGCTGGCGCGTTCAGCTTTGATGGTAAGCATAGAGCATTTAGATTTAAGTAGCACTAAACCATGTCTTTTGAGTGCACACATCAGCTTTAATATTTAATTTTATTTATTTGCAGGGCAACTCATTGCTACTGGTTCTGTGGATGCCTCTATAAAGGTACACATTATGCTTCATGACTAAGCTGTGACTGTTTAAATTTTTATGATCATTTACTGAATATAATTTTTTTAATAGATTTTGGATGTGGATCGAATGTTAGCTAAGAGTGCACAACCTGCCGACTTCACCATTCATGAGTCGGCACAGCAAAACATGGAAACGCATCCAGTTATTCGTACTTTGTACGATCATATAGAGGTAACGTTGTAAATACTGTGTTACACCATCAAATATCTTTAAATTCTATAAAAAATAAGTCATTCTTTGAAAAAAAAGCCTTTTCTTTCATCCTACATCCAGGTTTTATTACACAATTTCCAATATCTTCTTATCGTAGCAGGAATCGTGATCTGTAATCTAATCTGATATGTAAATAGCTGTTATTAAGCCGAATGTTCTGCGAAATACAACCCAGATGAATGGAAAAACTAGGTTACTTACACTTGCTATGTGAATAAATAAATAATAAATTGCAAAAATTACAGTAGTTGGTATGGATGTAATGCTAAAAAAAAGTTGGGAGTTACAGTACATGAAATGTAAAAGTTTGACCACCTGCTGAAATTTGTTTGTTAGATAGTGTTATTCAATACTAGAAAGAGAGTGGGGCAACTTGGCAGGCTGCCATACTGGCCGCCATCTTGGAAAATGGTGACCGGAAAACAGTTTTTTAGATCTATCTCAAGAACAGTAACTCCAATCAAAAAACTAATAACGCCAAAATTGTTCAGAATAACATATTCCCATAAACATTTTCTTAGAGTCAACAGTTAAGAGGAAAAATCAGAATAAAACTATTACATACCTGTTGTGGGCAATGTGATAAGCATACGTAGTACTGCATTCCAGTCTGTAACAATTGACCTAATATAGATGAATGACTGAAGTTTGAACCGTACTAAAGGTGCAATTAATACCTTTCGAATGCTTTAAACCGCTTTCATGTGTCTGTATTAGGTCAAACATTATAGGCTCAAGCGTAATACTACATATGTTTACTACGGGAATTAAAAACGCTTTGCACTCCTTCCAGAAACTGGAGATTAATGAAGAAGTTAAGAGAAAAAAGCGCTCCTCCGGTGTATTGACTCATTTTTTGTGCATGTGGTCTGATAGCAAATGAATTGAAATGCCGTACAAACTGTTTCATCTATTTCAAAAGCTGCTTCGATTCACTTAATGTGAAAAGGTATCACCCTGAGATGCTGTAGTGCTTTGTCCGGTAAGATCCTGGAAGAAATTCTTGATATGGTGAGGAGGCTCTTGCTGCAGGGAAGAAATACTTCGCTCTGAAGTTGCTACATAAAGAAATGTGTAGGACGCCTAAATTGTATGACAAGTTGGCGATGAACCCTACAAGGCTAAAAATTGCCGTACTGCAATGCTTTTCTACTTTGCTAAAAAGGGAGCATGGTTTCTGAAATGAATTACTTTTAGTCTGCTCCGCCTAAATGAAAAACATGGTTATAGCATCTTTCGTGGACATTGCTCCATCAAATTCTGTCAAAAGTAGCACTGATATGTCGTCGGGAAATAGCAAAGCAAGAAAATTGCCAGAAGAATGTTGTAGGTGGAAATTTAAAGTTCCTAATAGGTCTCATCACGTTCTCCCATCTCGTGATGGCAACGAAGAGAATGAGCAGAGAACCGTGACCGTTACTCAACTTATAACCTTCAATACAGAGACAAAAAAGAAATGAAATTCCATTACCGTTATACCTCGGGCTTCTTGCGAATTCCAAGTTTCACAGCCGTTTTGCAATATTATAGTTTTTAGCTATGTATGGTTCATTGGCTACGTGTCGTACAATTCAGTCCTCCTATACATTTCTTCACGTAGCAACTTCAGGGTGAAGTATTTCTCCCTGCATAGAGAGCTTCCTCCTCCACCATACCAAAAATGTCTTCTAGCATGTTACTGGACGAAGCACTACAGTCATCTTCAGGATCACAGCCTTTCACTTTAACTGAATCGAAGCGTCGGTTGAAATAGATGAAACAGTTTGTATGGTATTTCAATTAATTTGCTACCTGATGTCTGTAGGAAGCTGAATCAACGAACTGGTATAATTAAGGAGGAACATTTTTTTCTTCATTAAGTTCTTCATTAAGCTCCATTTTCTGGAAAGAGTGCAAAACATTTTCGTTCCTCCAGATTTTGTGCTGTCCGATGCCTTTAATATGGGGTTTCTCCTTTGAGTCTTTTATGTAATGAATGCAACACTATCTTTATTCGAACAGACAACTGTAACCGCCACTTGCGATTGCTTTAGTTTCGTTGTAGTTTGTCCTGATGGAGCTCCAGCCTGCAGTTTTTTTGCCGATTAGCTTTCTTGGCCACTAAATTATCGATGATAGCTTGTACTATTGGCAGCTTTGCATGCACATCAATGCCGCTGTGCGAAGAAGCTCCCAGTATTCGGACAACTTTTTGTATGTTTCCTCAATTACAGATGTGCTGAAATTGGAAGCACCACAACTTATTTCTTCCGGGATAGCTTTCTTTCTGGAAATGCACAGTCCATAGTGTATGGTGTAAAGAAAGAAAGAATTTGTTTAATTACGTACTTAATTAGTAATTAAGTAAATAACAGCCAAGTTCAAAACTGCTATTTTAGAAAAAATATTAAATTAACATTTATCCCTAAAATATAGTGTTCCACTTGAGTCTTAATACCTTTCGCCTAAGGTAACATAGTCATACGAGTGGCGTTAGAAGTGTTCAAAGGGGTGGTTGATACCTTTCAGACTATTCAAATTATATTCATGCATCTATATTTGGTAAGGCCATGCAAAGTTAATTGCTTGGTTTACAGGCGCGTGCGGGTCAAATTTCCTTTATCTCAGTCTTGGTCCAACTGCTAAAATTCATATTTTCGCCAAATTTTGACCGTTGTTGACGTTCCAGTATACCATTTTAATCGGCTCGATACGAGCTTTCCAATGGTGTTAATTTTAAGCCTCTAACTCAAACCACTAAGAAGTTATTTGGCAAAAACTAAAATATTTTTAATACTAAACAACATAAATACCATATTAGCAGCATATTATTCTTTTTTAGGCTGCCTGCATACTCTTTTAGCTTTGAGCTAGGTACATGATAAAGAAAATTAAGAAATGTGGGCAGTTAAATAAAATAAAAAATAAAATAAAGTGCCTGGTTGCCTGGTGCTTCAATTTTCACCCTTTCCCGTAAACCAAACAATTTTTTTTTTCATGGCCTAAAATTTACAGGGAAGAACAAAATAGAACATGTGCGATTGTCCAGCACACTTAAGTGGCTGTGGTAAACATATGTAGTTTTATGTTTGCGTCTGTAAAGTTTGAGCTAATATAGACACATGAACGTGGTTTAAAGCATTCAAAAGGTATTAATCACACGTTTCGAACAGTTCAAACCTCGTTCGTTTATCTATATTAGTTAGGCCAAACGTTACAGACCCAAATGTAGTACTATGTATGCTTATCACATTGCCCTCAACAGGTAAGTAGTAGTGTTATTCCGATTTTTTCGCTTAACCGTTGCCTCTACAAAAAAATTGATTGGTATATGTTGTATGTAGAATGCTGTTGTAAACAATTTTGCTATTCTAAGTTTTCTGATTGGAGTTACTGTTCTTGAGATAAATCCAAAAAAACTGTTTTCCGGTCGTCATTTCCAAGCTGGCGGCCAGCATGGCAGCCTGCCAAGTTGATGCTCCCCCTCTCCCCCCAGTATTGAATATCACTACCTAACAAACAAATTTCAGCAGGTGTCTAAACTTTTACATTCCATGTAACTCTCAGCATGGCAGTCACAACTACTACCGCATTGTCCAACTCCACTTACACAAGACCAACCCGCTAGCTACTTTACCAAGGCAAAAGCCTGTTTAAGGTAGTGCACTACTACAGTACTACATTAGTAAAGTCCATTATTGCCTATATGAGCTATGTGACCAAGCTAAGCTTCGCTCCACCATGTCACAAGTTTCTGCTGAGCCTGCATGTGTAACAGAAAAGGCTGAATACATTTACTTGTAACAGTTTTGACGGTACTGCCCACACAGTATTAGTTTTTGATTCAGACAAGCATTGTAACCACATTTAAAATTGCCTGAGCCAGAATACTGCATACGTTCATTGATTTGTCTACAAGTACAATATCTTGATATTTGAGCATTGTTTGACCGAAAAAAATAGGTATTTTGAGCATTTGTGTGGTAGTCAACTGAATATTTTATTGTTCATTGCTGATTATTAGTAGGTTCCACTTTATATTCGATTTTATTACCTTTTCTTTGACATTCAACTGATTAATGTAGGAAAATATGTCCTGTGGGGAAGCGTGCCCAGGCTTCGTCTTAAAGACAACGCCAAGACATGTTTGCGAGCGGTGAGCCCACGCGCATATTATTGACTCATGGCAACTTCTTTGTCACCGCATTACATTATCGGAAAAATTCATAATTCTAACGCACAATCTCGCAAACAGATATCAGTCATTCAATATTCAGCTAATTTTCGACATTTTTGAAGAAAATAATGTCATCTTTCCTTCCTACTGCCTTCCCCAGGCTTCTAGGTTAGGTATTTGTTTTATCTACATAACACTTGCTCTCATTGTATTTTTTAATTTACTGTGACTGTGGCCTCCGGTATTTGTCAGCTTGTTGCTCACTCTCAAGCGTAGATCGTCATACAGGTCTTTTCGCAGGAATTTAGGATTGTTGGATCAGATGGCAGTTGAATATTCATCAACGTTTTACCTTCTTTTTCTTGGCTCAAAGTGACCATCAATTCCAAGCATCTCCGATTACTAGCTCTAGCAGTATTAGAATGATTTAATGTGCTGGCATGCTCCAAATCAATCTAATGTTGTGTGCCCAAGTGGTGAGCTGCGACACCATTTTCTGTTCCTCACTCCTGGTATTAACCATGTGTTATCTTTCACGATTTCGGATGCCTACTCGCGTCTCACCAATGTAAATTGGGTTACGTGGCACACAATACACTCCCGTCATGGTGTTTTGAATATGGCGTAGTTTCACTACTACTTCTTTCATCTTTAGTCTTCTTGGATTTTTCATCAGTTTTCTCTACGAACCATCAGAATTTCGGAAATAGGTGTTAAACCCTGTTTCTGCAGCAGTTTTTGCATCTTTTCACTCTGGCCACATTACATGTGTTTATGTAGTCATAGTGAGACAACGTTAGGCTACAAAAAAAAAAAAATAGTCGGTTCTCAGGCCCTGCCTGCTGGTCAAATTTGCCCCTGGTCATCGCTTTTTATTTGCTAGCGCAGACTAAATTTTTTACCGTACAAGGGAAAGCAATTCAGTTAGCTGAAAATAAGGATTATTTTTAGCCTAACTTAGCATTCACTAATTGTACTTCTAAGCTAACCACTTGCAGCTCAGCAAAACTAAAATCCAAGTGTTTTGGGAACTTAAAAGCAGACTCAAGTTACACGCAATAAAATAAAAAATAAAATAAAAAGCCTGGTGGCCTGGTTACTTTTGGAATGAAAATGCCAGAGGTTCAAACATATTTCTTTTCACGGCCTAACTGGAGATGTGTAATTGACACATAGTGAGCAGTAGTGAATTAATCTGTGCCATGATTCATTACTACCGCAACTAAATAAGTAAGAGATGAATACCGATTCATCGAAAGAATCACCATCGTCCATGTCTCGGGCCCAGCGTTTTCAGATGTATATGCACCATTACTTATAACCAGGTAATTAAATCATCCGTTGTCTTGATACTCCAATCTGCTATTGGTGTTATAACCTCCCATAAACCCAACAAACGTTATGGGACAACAGCACAAGGTTTAACAGGTGTTTAACAGAAAATCAGCGGTAAACAAACCGAGAAACAAGATGGTGGTCCTTTTTTTTTTTTTCGCTTTCATCCCCCTTCATTTTCCTTTCATGCATTGTTAAACTTGCCGCAGTATAAAAATGACAAAAACAAAATGAAAACGGCCGAAAGCAAAGAAAAAAAAAGGTTGAAACCAACATAAACCTATAAAAGCTTTTTGCCGAACCATACGTCATCTAAAGCAAGCTGCTTGTGTAGATGAACCCATTTAATTTTGAACAACACTAGACGTTTTTGATAGAGAAAGAAGTCTAGTAAAGGTTAAAGAAAACTCTCACGCTACCTCAGTCGGCACAGACTGGCAGGAACTTGGCATACTTGGCATACAAAATGTTAAATATTGTGAATTAGAAACATATTCTTTTGATTTTAGGAGGTAACCAGCCTGGAATTCCATCCCCAAGCTCAGGTTCTAGTTTCTGGAAGTAAAGACTTCACGGTCAAATTTTTTGACTACTCCAAGCCATCAGTGAAAAGAGCGTACAAAACCATTCATGTGAGTTTCCTTATCCTATTAACACAAAGTAAACCACTGTAGACGTAAATTCCTTCATGAGCTTGCAAAGAAAACAGTCCAACAATCCTCCTATTGTTCATTGTAATTTAATGTGTTTTAAAAAAATCATAGTTGTGCCCAGTTAAAAAAGGACGCATAGGACAATGTTAATATTCTGATGGTATTTTGCTATTAAAATGGTGGGGGTGGCGGGTAGGGGGGTTGTTAATGTATGAATGCTGTAAATGTAAAAACGTCTAGATTCATACTCTGGAATGTAGCAGACGACATTACGTACGTACGGAGGAAAATACACAATATTCCAGACAGGCAAGAACGATTTAACAATTCTTGGCGAATTTTCGATAGTCAATCTGCTGTGGATGGAGAAACCTAGCCTAGCCGACCATCATCTTCAGGCACGTAATAAAAACTCCAAACACTACCACCTATTTACAGTCCATTAGATTCGAAATTGGTGTTAACTTGGCCTCTGATATTTACATGGTATATACAAGGTAGGTGCGCGACGCTCATGCACTGCCTCCGTTATTTTGAAGGCCATGATTCCACTTTTTTCTTAAACGGTCTCTGAAAACGGTATCCAAAAGGAATTGGATTGAAGGGTTAGACGGTCCCTGGATATTCATCAGCACGGCCTTCTCTCGGACGTGGTGTTGTATAGCCAGGGATTCGAGGCCTCTCAGATGTGAGTCTCTGCTCGAGTTTGAAATGGATGCGGTGTGAGGTGTCCATCTGGTGTACTGCGATGCCGCTTGTATCTTTTTGGTTCTTGGTTTCACTCATATGTTGTTTTACTCTTGCCCTTATGCCTTTCGTGTCTCACCAATATAGACGGCATCGCAGTCAGCACATGGTACACGATACACTCTTTCTCTCGTGTGCACTATTTTTTTGCCGTCTTTCCTCATCCTCCTCGTATTTCTTCTTTCTACCACCTTCCTCTTTATGCAATGCTTTCGGCAAGAGCAATTCTTTGAGGCCTTCGCCTTTTTTAACATAGGAGTCAAAGCCGTTATCTCCGAGTATTTTCTGGATCTTGTCTGTTACTCCCTGAAGGTAGGTAAGATCTACCCTAGGTCTATGCTTAGCCTCTCCGTCCATATCATCTCCTCTATTCTTATCTCTTTTCTGCAACACCTGCTGCATCAACCTGTTGAGGCCTGTTCTGGACAAGATCCAGAAAATACTCAGGGATAACGGCTTTGACTCCTATGTTGAAAAAGGAGAAAAACTCAAAGAATTGCTCCTGCCGAAAGCATTGCATAAAGAGGAAGGTGGTAGAAAGAAGAAATACGAGGAGGATGAGGAAAGACTGCAAAAACTAGTGAACACGTGAGAAGGAGTGTATCGTGTACCATGTGCTGACTGCGATGCCGTGTATATTGGTGAGACACGTAAGACCATAAGGGCACGAGTAAAACAACATATGAGTGATACCAGGAACCAGAAAGATACAAACGGCATCGCAGTACACCAAATGGACACCTCACACCGCATCCATTGGGAAGGAACTGAAACGTTGCTCATTTCAAACTCGAGCAGAGACTCACACATGAGAGGCCTCGAATCCCTGGCTATTCAACACCACGTCCGAGAGAAGGCACGTGCTGATGAATATCCAGGGACCGTCTAACCCTTCAATCCAATTCCTTTTGCATGCTGTTTTCAGAGACCGTCTAAGAAAAAAGTGGAATCACGGCCTTCAAAATAAGGGAGGCAGTGCATGAGCGTCGCGGCACCTACCTTGTATATACCTTGTAAATATCGGAGGCCGAGTTAACGCCAATTTCGAATCTAATGGACTGTAAATAGGTGGTAGTGTTTGGAGTTTTTATTACGTGCCTGAAGATGATAGTCGGCTAGGTTTCTCCATCCACAGCAAATTGACTATCGAAAATTCACCAAGAATTGTTAAATAGTTCTTGCCTGTCTGGAATATTGCATATTTTCCTCTGTACGTAAGTAATGCTGTAAATGGATGTGATCTTGATTTTGAATAAACCGTGGGCTTCAGGTTTTCAAGATTTAGGATTTTTATATCACCAGGCGAAACCTCACTATGTTTTTTCAATTACCTCACTATTTTTTTCAATTACCTGTTATTTTTTAGTTTGGTGGTTGATCATACTTATCAAAGATGATTTGAGTTGGTATAACGAGACATCTTTATTTTTTAATGACACACAGTGGTCAGTACGGGTTCTATAGTGGTTACATGCCTTGCATAACTAAGACAAAGGCAGTGGCGCCCTCAGCATAATTCTGGAAAACATGTTGTTAATGATAGAAAGCAGATGTACACCACAACACCTATCAGCATTTGTAACGACAGTTCAATATACGTCATGAAAACAATTTTTGTTTAGGAAGCTGAGATGGTTCGTTGTTTATCATTCCATCCATCTGGCGATTATTTATTAGTGGGAACACAACATCCAACACGTAAGTAGTGTAGTGTGATATGTATCGATAGTCCATTGGTCTTTTAAATAAACTTTCATTTTTGCATGTAAAGCTTTAGAATGGCATTGTTAAAGGAAGTTTGTTGTAACGGGCATTATCATGCGGGTTAACTGCACAGTGAATGCCATAATTACTACCTTTTTAATAAATAAACAAACGCTTTTTTTTTAGTTTGGCAGTAGGTGTTAAGACTAAGAGTTCACGACTTACGAGGTTGTTATTCTGTTATTATGTAGTGCGATTATACGATGCCAATACTGGGCAATGTTTTGTGTCAAGCATTCCTGAAGATCAGCATAAGGGACCTTTAACAGCCGTAAGTTGTGATAAAATGCTTTAAATAAAATAAACTGTATCAGTTAACATGATTTGCTTGACAAATTGTTGTCTAGTTATCACATTGCATGGCTCATGCTATGGTTCCTCTTGGCTACCACATCTTAATCTTAGTGCACTATCCCCATTGCTGTACTTGATTATATTTTCTCATTGTTCTACTCGATTTATGAGCGCCGTTGAATTTTGTACAGAAGTGGAAAGGGGGTAACTAACAAGTATGCCATAATATTCCCCAGCTGACTGAAATTAGGTGATACACAGCGTAGTTGGCAAATGTTCTTTTACTCCAGTTGCATTAAGTATTTCATTTGCTAGTTTGAATAGCACACACTACTGTATTACTTTTATTTTTTTCCTATTCATATCAAGATATGGAAATGCTTTGATGTAACCTTTCAAAATGGCAGCCAGTTAAAGAGCAGTTTAATCAAATGTAGCTAGGCTCCCTTATATCCATTTTTATTTTCTGTATATCTGCCTGAAAAAATATTCCAGTACTTTTGCATTGCCCGTTAATATTTTTTAAGTATTCTACTAGTTTCACCAGTAAACGTAAAAAAAATGAAAATTTCATTACTAGTAAGGAGCCAGTGGATTGAGTTTGAGAATGTTGTCGTCCCAACAAATCATGCAATCGGGAAAGAAGAGGGCGAATCAGAATGGCTGACATGATTTACGGAAAACTATAGCAATTTTCTTTTCACGGCTCCGCCAAAAACGTTTTCTCGGCAGTCACATAAACATATTCTCGTTCGTAGCTTTGTAGCAGGACTAAGTCGTTCGTTTTCCAGGTGTCTGTAGGTGCTGCCCTTAAGTCGTGGCATACTTTCGAGGCACCGAGCAAAAAGTGCAGTTAACAAAATGGCGCCGATAAAATAACACTAAATAAACGATGGACAAAATAACTTGTTTAAACAATTCCAGAGGATATCCCAAGAAGAACTGTGTTCGTGGGCATACAGTTTTATTCTTTAGCATTCTTGTTATCCTGTAAGTATAATTTTAATATAGCAATTCGAGAGACTTCATAGAACATGTATGCCATCAAAGTATTAATTCAAGACAAGTTAGACTGTCTAAGATTTCGAACCTAATGGTAAAATACATAGCTTTTAAAGCTAATGGAACTCTAGATAGCATTATGATATGAATAAAACTAGATTTGAAAATGTCGCATCGTTTATATTATTTCTTGATATTTTCTATCCATGGAAATTTTCGAGTCAGTTGCTTTCTGGGCTTGGTGGGGCTCAGTCAATTGTCTTCATCAGACACTACAACTAGGGCTCTATAAAAAGCAAGGGCAACGGCCACACCTCCAATTCAACATGCACGGGCCTGACACGAAACGGTGGCTATGGCTGAGCGTCAAATTCGACGAGCAGACGAATGGTCAAGATGAGGAAATCGCAGTAGTTGTGCTGATGAAGACAGTAAGCTGAGCCTCACTAACCCCGGAAAGCAACTGACTCGAAAATTTGCATAGATATTGCGAGAAGAGTATCTTGTACTGTGAAAATTAGCGTATGAAAGGTAAATAAAAACTAAATTTATTGCACTAAGGCAATCATTCAAATCAGGGCAATACGTAACTGAGCCACAGACGTTAAACTAATGATTACATTACTCCCAGATCCATATTACCCTTGATTACGCTAACGAGTCGCGTGAAGAAACCGCCATCGTAAAGATCCTGAATTTTAAGCATAAAATTCTCAGTGGGCATGAGCCCACGATATGGTATAGTCCACAAACACTATTTTAAAAGATTGCAACTTGGGGTATTTAATGAGTGATCAACTACAAGTACTTAACAGCTACTTGAACACAGACATTAAAGGCGAGAACTATGGCAGTTACAAACCCAATGGCGACCGTCAAATTAACGGATAGCGATCTCCATCACAGTAGTGCTGTACTTCTGATATTTGGTAAACAATCCGATATTTATCTACAGCCCAAAACATGTGCATGAAATCGTCAGGGGATATCGAAATCCTACGCATTTTTTATTTTTCTATTGCAGGTCAAGTATTCTCCAAATGCTAACATGTATGTTTCTAGTTCAAAAGATGGCGATATCAAAATATGGGATGGAGTTAGTAATAAATGCATTAACACTTTCATCCAAGCCCATGATGGTCACGAAGTTTGTTCTGTATTATTTTCCAGAAATTCTAAGGTAGGTACAGTTTATTGCAGTGTTAACAAATTTGTAGTAGTGTTGGGTGGTTTGCTGGCTCTTATTGTGTACCGCAACAATACCAAAATTAAATTATGAAACATTTTTTGGCTGTATTTTTATTTTGCAGCGCCACTTTGTTCATTGTGACAATTAGCCAAATTTCTACTAATATTAGAAAAAATTAAGCGTAACTACTGGAGTTGGGTGGAAGATCAATATCGGCCTAACTGTAAGAAAAAATCTTTAAAAATGATCCAAGAAATGGACCTATACCCATTCAACTCTTGTGTAGTCCCAGCATTCGTAATAAAGTACAGAAATTCTGTAACTCTATGTCATTAGCCCATTTATTATGATCAACTATACGCTACCTCATAAAATTCATGTTTTCACCAAATTTTGATCGATTTAACATTCCAATATACCATTTTAACGGGCTCAAAACAAGCTTTTCATTGGTGTACATTTCAAGTCTCTAGCTAAAACCACTAGAAAGGTATTTGGTAAAAACTAAAAAAAAATCATTAAATACTTGATGACATTAGTAACATAATTATTTGCAAACTGTACATATTTTTAAGTTGACTACATACATTTTTAGCTTTGAGCTATGTAAAAGTCTTAAGAATATGGTCGGTGAAATCAAATACTGTAAAAATTTTAAGAAAATGCCTGGTTGCCTGGTGCTTCAATTGGCAACATCGCCCGTAAACCAAACATATTTTTTTGGCGCAGCTTAGTGCAAAGATCTTTACATTAAAATAACTTTTGAATAATGCCAGAAGTACAAACAGATGTTAATAATTACTGTTGCTTTATAGTATGTGCTGTCTAGTGGCAAGGATTCCTTAGTGAAACTTTGGGAGCTTGCAACAAGCAGATGCCTTATTGCGTATACTGGAGCAGGTGCTACGGGAAAACAAACTCATCGCACGCAGTCAGTCTTTAATCATACAGAAGATTTTGGTAAGCATTGTTCTGTACCTATTAGGTTTACTGTATTGTGAGGTACCAAACTTCAGTTTCCTAATTTTGGGTTTGTTACAAATTTGCGTCTCAGTATTAACTCTTGGAATGACAAATAGTTCAATAGAAGAAAAAGTCACACATTATCTTTTCTGTTATATCCATGGAAAAATCCAAGCCAATGGTTAAAAACAAAAAGGCCACACAAATAAAAATAAAAGTTTCTTTATTGCCAAAATATTTTAACCTGATAATTTTGGCATTACATTCCTCGAATGTGATGCTCCCCTGGAGGTTTCTTCCGCTGTGTAGCCGCCTGTTTGCATGCCCCACTGCACCTGCGCGGCGCAGTCCTCCCTTATAAAAGCGGGAACGCTTTCGGCATTCATTTTCCTCCAGTGGTGTCTCACGCCACGTCGCTCTGTGGTTCCCCGCCTGTCGTACGGAATTTGGATTCATCGCCGAAGATGGCCTCCGCTTCCGAAGCTCCCGCCTTATCGGCTGCTCTCCGCCCTTGGTCTCGCTGTCGTCGGCACAACCCTCCCAATGACACCCTCCGTCGTACGTGGAAACGTCTTTCAGACTCTCCTCTCCACGCTGGACAACGCACGCCAACCGCTGCCCCCTTGGATCTGTCTTCCCTACGGAACGACTTAAAACTTGCCAAAGACAATCACCGTGAAGCCAAGAGGATCTACCGTCGCGCTACGGCTGCCTCCCGCTCTCCGGCCCACAATTCTCCCTTGGGCTGTCGTCCAATTCTTCCCACAAAGACCAAAGCATCACTTGCAGCATAGTCTGGGACATCGTCTATGACACTGTCCGTAAGCTAAGGGACAACCCGCTGCCTTCACCATATGTACGTCCTCTGTTCGTAGCGCCCGTACTCAAGACTGGGTCGCTTCCACATCCTGCCACGAAGGACACAAACGTGTTGCCACCACTTCTTGGGTGCCCTCAAGAAACGGAGAACGTGCGACACATCACTGTCGGCCCGCCTCACGCCTTGACAGAGCTCTAGCCCTTTCGGCCGCATCCCGCACCAGATTCCCAGATGTAACGTGTTGCAGGCAACCCGTCTTAATCTCGTTTTCGGTTTCGATTGTTTCCGGCAACGATTGTATTTGCTACAGAGCTTTGGTTACACTATGTCATCACGATCAAGTTTTCAAACAACTGTGTCAAGCCTCAAGGCCTCGTTCAAGTAAAGAGCCAACGCTGTTCCTGTTGTCCACAGCCAGTCTCGGCCAGAGTTATCCCTTGTCTCGAGTGAAATTCAGACAACAGTTTCTATTCATACTGCTACTTGTCTCATTCGTGACTGATACCATCGTTTGAGTGAAGAATCAAGTAGGATGCCATCCACTTTTCTTGCTCCTTTTCTCGTGGCCGCCCCACGTCTCGAGCGAAAATCAAGTCATCTGTTGCTGTCCACACTGCTGCTCGTCTCACTTGTGGCTAAATCCCACGTTTTGAGTGAAGAACCAAGACGGAAGCCGTCTACACCTCCTGCCTCTTATCTCGACCATGGCTGACCCCACGTCTCGAGTGAAAATCAAGCCAACACTTGCTGTCCACTGCTGCTCGTTTCACTCGTGGCTAAATACCACGTTTTAAGTGAAGAATCAAGACGGAAGGCGTCTACACTTCTTGCTACCTGTCTCGACCATGGTTCACCCCACGTCTCGAGCAAAAATCAAGTCAACCGTCGCTCTCTACTGCTGCTCGTCTCACTCGTGGCTAAATTCCACATTTTGAGTGAAGAACCAAGATGGAAGCCGTTCTCTCCTCTTGCCGCTCGTCTTGAGCCGAAATCAAGTCCGACAGCTGCTCGTCTCGCTCGTGCTGAGTCCCACATTTTGAGTGAATAACCAAGACGGAAGCCGTTTTCACCTTGCGGCTTGTCTCGACGGTGGCTGACCCCACGTCTTAAACGAAAATCAAGACATCAGTTGCTTCCCACACTGCTGCTCGTCTCATTCGTGGCTAAAACCCACGCTTCGTGTGAAGAGTCAAGTTGGAAGCCATCTGCATTTCGTACTACTTGTCTCATCCATGGCTGATCCCACGTCTCAAGTGAAATTCAAGCCACCAGTTGTTGTCCAAACTGCTACTCGTCTCAACGTGGCAAAAAAAAAAAACCACGTTCTGAGTGAAGAGTCAGTTCGGAAGACGTCTCAAGCTCTTGCTGCTGGTTCGACCGTGGCTGACCCCACATTTTGAACGAAAATCAAGTATACAGTAGCTGTCTACACTGATGCCTGCCTCATTCATGATTAAAACTCGCGTTTTGAGGTAAGTATCACGCCAGAAACCATCGACATCGCTTGCTGCTTGTCTCGCCGTTGACGACCCCACGTCTCGAGGGGAACTCAAGACAACAGTTGCTGCTCACATTGATGCTCGTCTCATACGTGGCTAAACCCACGTTTTGAGGGACGAACCAATTCAGAAACAACTGTGACCGGATTCAAGCCACATGTAAATCATGACAACAATGGCCGGCCACACGGATATTCGTCACATCCAAGACAAATCGTCATTTCTTTATGCTGCAAAAGTACAATACCTGTCAATTTTGCATTGTTGTCTCAACGATGCTGCCTTGCTTTGAGATTTCAGAAACCGTCGGCCGCCTCAGACACCCAACCGCGCATGCACGATTCTCCCTGTAAGAGTGGAAACTGTCAGAGCTTGTCAGAGCTTTGTTTCAACCCGCCTGGATGGGGGGGTGTTGGGTCGGCCGCTTGCCCCCCCCCCCCCCCCCTTCGGCCAAGGATTCTCACCATGGGAAATGAAGTCGTCCCATTGTTCCCCGGGATCGTTACACACCCAAACCGATATTCCTTCCCGCAGTCTAGCGGCCCTCTTCACGGTACGACGGTCCTTATATCACTTCTTCTGTCCAACTCTCCTGTCGTTCCTTCGCTCGTCCGGTGGTTCAACGGCTGTCACCCGAGTCTGCCGCTGACCACAACCACCTGTCGTCCGCTGTGTCCCTTCGACGCCATGTCTTCCTCGCTACGGACCACCTCAACGATTTTCGCCACCTCGCACGTCTGCTGGTCATTCGAATCCTTTCTCAGATGACAACCCTTTGTCGTCCCCGACGTCACTTCGCCTACTCCTGACGCTACAACTTTCATCAGTGGCCGCCAAACCCTCGTCGTCCTTGTCGTCCCGTTGGCTACAAGCCCTCTCCCTACGGACCACTCACCCTGACTGACGACACTCGCCTTAACACCCTTTCGCACGGCCGACATCCCCTTGTCGCCTGAGTGTGACATCAACTGCCGACTCGTGACATCCACGTCATTCCGACGGCTCTAAATCTGCCCCGCTCGGACCCACCCCCCAAATCTTCCTTGGCGATATTCTACCCAAGTTTCTCAGCGTCATCGTCACCACTCGCCCAGTACCTGTGTTAACGCCTCTCATCTTCAACGTTCCTCTTGAATGAGACATCGCTCTCCCAAACTAGGGATTACCGCCGGGGACAACTTTCTCCGTCACACACCGTGTTCCTGTCGTCCGGCCTCCTGCCACATCGGGAAGCCCCAGCTCCACCAAGTCCTACCCTCAGCAGCTTCCAAGCTTCCCTAAAATTCCGTCATTGACTCCCATCGTCGACTACATCTACGATTACGTCATCCGTTCCCATTATTTTGCTCATGCTGGATCCTCACCAAAGCAAGCGACCCACTGCTCTCAGCTCTCATCACCATTTTCAGTAAAAAAAAAAAAAGTGAACTCAACTCGCATCACCATTTTCAGTTTTAAAAAGTGCCTGCAACTCTCTTCACCATTATCAGTAAAAAAAAAAGTGCCCTCAACTCGCAACCATTTTCAGTAAAAAAAGTGCCCGCAACTTGCATCACCATTTTTGTTGCTGGCATCCATAAGAAAACTTATGGGTGGAATATGTATTTCTCAGGCGATTTTTGAAGGTGCCTACAGTTCTACAGTTACTAAGGATCTTGCAATCCAGACCATTCCAGTCGTTAATAGCCTTAACAGAGAAGAAGTACTTTCGGACGTCCAGTCGAATAGAAGACTTCATAATCTTGAGATGATGTCACCTCGTCTTGCTTCCAGTGCACAGCTTGTAAATTTTTTCTTTGGTACCTTTGTCAAACAATTTAAAGGTTTCAATAAGGAACCAGGAGTACTGCTTTTGGCCAAGGTAGCCAAACCCAAAACACGGTAGCACGCTGGGTAGCTTAGGCCATATTTGCTGAGCCGTTTAGTTGCTCTTCTCTGTATACATTGCTCTTGGAATTGTTTAATGGCAGTGGATTCTAGCCCTCGTAAATGGGCATCATTGTGGGAGTCCGGATACCCCTGCATCGATCGCCTGGTGAGATCCGACCTTGCAAAGAAACTTAGATAGCAATGGAGGACAGAGTTTGAATGCGCCATGATGATCAGTGATGCCATTGCTGATGCAGTAAGTTCAAATGCCGATTGAACGACGTATCATTATTGTACTGCCTCTTCTGATGAAGTTGGACGCCATCCTTTATCCATCAACAATTTAGGTGGACAAATTTCCTGTTTTGTTATAGTGTAGTGCAGTTTTTTCTAAACAATTCATTAAATAAAAATAATAATAATAAAATCGGCATGTCTCATCTTCTTTAGGAAAATATTTGCCTGAAAACCATTTTATTTATTTGTGTGGCCAAATCCTTTTATTGTTCCCTATTGAAGTTAAGGATTGAACCTGAAACTGGTATTAATTTAATCCAATAATGGAATTCCTTAGTTGTACTGTAAGTAGCTGACTTTTTCTCCAAATTTTGCACTAGTTCATCTGGCCTGCAAATAAAACACTTAAAATTAGCTCTGGCCTGGCTGAAATGAACTGGTGTCATGAATTATTGTTACAGCTATCCAATTGTCTACAACTTTCTATTGTTTTTATTTTTTATTTTTGGTGTATGACATTGGAAGTACGGTACTGACACATTCCATTTCCACAGTATCGTTTATCGTTTATTATTTACATATGTTTAGTACTCGGATCTCGAAATGAATGGCACCACGGTAATCACAATAAGAAGTTTTTGAAGCGTGCCTAATGGATTAACTTGATGGAATGACTGACTGGAATGACAGTAGTATTGAGGGAATTAGAGGGCTTAGCTTTTACTTGCTTTTGACAGCAGTTAAGATGAGATCTCGGGCATATGGATCCTAATTAAAATGTCTCTGCTATTTGTTTACCGCCACATACTATTATAGCGTTTCCTGGATTTACATCCTTGCAGCATGCTGCACCAGTCCATGGTGTTAGTTTAAAAGGGAAAGAGAAAGATGTTGTTCTTCCTCATCCGAAAGACCTGCAATGCCCTACATATGGTCGTGAGCACTTCACCTCAAAGCAAAAGTTGTACGAACTTCAACCATACTCTTTCCTCGCAAAATTGTCAGTCTGACTCGAGATTTTCTCTGCGGTTGAAAAGGATGTTCATTTGACTATTTCCTTTTTTTTTCAAAGTGGTTGTGCAACTGCTCCTCTCTGTCAGTACTTCTACAGTCGCCTGTTGGTTATTGGAGGCTAAGACTGGCATCCCCACCTCCCCTCCCCCCCACCCACCCCAAAAAGTAGCTGTTTCAGGATAAGGATAAAGTCCAAGGTAAAATTCGTGCAGTCGTGAAAGGCTTGGTGATTATTGCTTCGGCGTGGTGCCCCATTGTTAGTATCTTTTGCAGAGTCCTTGAGAGACGTTGGTTTGCTCCTTTGTGATGGCTCTGCAACAGTACAGGTTGCCTTCCTGTATACGACAACAGCACTCTTGCTCATAAACTGTCGTCTGCACTCTCAGCACAGCTGAAGGTGTGCATTGTAGTGTTGTCTACCCTTCAGAGCTCGCGCAGACCTTTCTAACATATTCATCAGCTATCATGTCAGTAGTGAGTTCGACAGTAATATCCTATTGAGTTACCCATACCACTGCATGTTTGTTTATAAATATACAAATTGCCGCGCTGTTGCAGTGTTTCGAGTTTATCTTTCAACGCCTCGAATTCGTTGCGAATACGGACCAATTCAGAAGCATCGCTGGAAGGTTGGATTGGATTGGTGTTATTTGACGTGATGGTGATGTCCAAAAATTGCTGCCGTGGTGGTGAAGCTGAAACTTCGTTATTCGCTTGGTTGATGGCTACCTGCTGTGGGTGATCGTCATTGTCTTCGAAACTCACTTGATTTTCTGGTTCTTCTGTATTCTCAGTGAGGAGTTGCAGCAACACACTGCGCTTGAACGATGCGGGTGCTTTAATTCCCTTCCTGGCTAATTTTGCGCGAATGTCCTGTATTGTCCAATTCGTTGGACACTCCGGATCAAGATTGTTCGCTGGCGCCTTCCTTTTGAGTGGTCTGCCTCGCTGGCTGGTGTTCTTACTACTTTTTTCCATTTAAGTTAAAATAAATGCAAAGCACTCAAAGGCAGCAAAAAAGCAACCACAGGTCCAGAGAAGCTAAACACGACCAGCAGTCACGGACGCACAGTGACAAGATACTAACGCGCATGCGTCGTCCCGCACCATTAGGCCACGCATACTTGTCACTATACTTAGGCCACGCATACTTGCTGTATGAGTCATTCCTGCCATCCCTCAAACCTGTCCCCAGTGAATCCATTAGTTCTCAAAAATCGCGCTTCAGTGTTTTTCTTATGGATGCTTAGAGGACAATATCGTCTACCTAAACAAAAATATGTATGGAACACCATTTAGCCAGTAGCCAGTCATTAAACTGACCTTCCAGGACTGTCACCACTTAGCCACCATGTTCGTATGGTACCTCTTTATAATGACAGTCCTTGGGAGTTTGGAAAACGAATATTATATCAGGATTATCGTTATAAACGATCACTTTTACTTGTATTGTTGCTTGAAAGAGCTTAAAAAAAGCAGTTATATCAGGTTTATTGTTGTAAGAGGTATCATTATAATGGGGTTTAACTGTATTTTCTGTCAAAATCTTATCAAAGAAAATTTTGACAAGGAACATGGTGGCTAGCGTTACAGTAGAAAATCCGCGATATGCATGTCATTAGAGTCGGGCCGTTGAAAGAATGACTCAGCACGCTTAAAAGATTGCCTGTGTAAGTTCAAACGAGCCCAGACATGGTAGCGAATCGTTGGGGAACCGCAGTAAAACAGTACACAGTCAAGCTCAGGATATAGCTTGAAACATCTTAAAAGTATCTAGAATCGAGAGGGGTGGTGAATGTCCAGAATTTAGAACTAAGCCAGAAGTCATTGTGCAGCAGTTGCTACCAGAGTGTCGTGTGGTTTTGCTGTGCGTCTCATGCAAGGTGCGTTGTAGCAGCCTTTCGTCAGCCGATTTACAACTGTCGAATCGCATGACATCATCCGGTTGGTTAGCCCTTTCACTAATGCTGTGCGAACGCCAGAAAAAAAACCGGCCGCCCCAACGCCCATTTTACAGCCTGATTTTTTCGACACGTCAATAACAAGACGTATTATTGTAGACATGCATGCAAATATAATCCCTATTATTAAGAAAGTGTTGGCAGAGGCCAAGGAATGCGTGGGGTTTGCTGGAAAACTGATAGCCATCTGTTAAAAGTCTTGGTAATTGAAAAAAAAATGTGTTGTGCGCTTATTTGTGTTACTTCTCAATACTGCCCATTATAATATTTTACGCACTAAATTGACAAGCGGGCATGAGGAGGGAATGAGGGGGGGGGGGGGTTAGCCTAATTTGCCAATTTTTTTTTAGATTGTAATCGTTTGGCAACGATGCGCATTATACGAAGCGTTGTTTACACATAGGGGCTAATATACAGTTGTTTTAGTAACAGAGGTAAACAATGGTCAAGAGGGCATCTTGAATGCAATTGAATCAGGAGAGCGAGGTCACACCTTAAACACTCGATAATAACATCAAGATTCTCTGCGTGACTCGAGTCTAGACTTTACTTAATATATTGTGCTTTTTACTTATTTTTTAGTTATGTTTCCTGATGAAAAAACTACCAGCTTGTGCTGTTGGGACTCTCGTAATGCAGCACGAAAACAGCTCCTCTCACTTGGTACGTGTCTTCACTTTACTTTTTCATTCGTAATCTTGGAAGTAAGTGTAGTTTTCTTCCTTGTTCTCAAACTGCTTTGGGATGCAATGGTAGCAAGTTGCACCCTTGACAGCATGAAATGGTGTTAAAAGTCATCACACCTGGTCCGGCAGAAGTAAACAATCTACTCAGGGAAATGAAATACGGCAAAGCACCGGGCCCGGATTGGCTCAACATGGAACATCTCTATTACGCAGGTCACCACGCCAAACAGAGCTTGGCTCGGCCTCTTTGGATCATGTCCATTGCTCCAAAACGGCCACTAAAACTATTATTCTGCCGACCCTCAAGAAAACCACTGCTGACCCTACACGTAATGCTAACTATCGGAGGATTGCGTTAATGAGTCCACTGGCAAAGCTCCTGGACCACGTCGTGTTGCCCAGAGTAAGAAACACGGTTGGCACCAGTGACGCTCAATTTGGATTCAAACGTAAACGCTCTACGAACCTGGTCGTATATGCTGTGAAAGAGGTATGTGCCATTACCGCAAAGCTGGCTCGAAAGTACACGCTTGCTTTACTGACGTTTCCAATTTGTTCGACAAGGTCTCGCATGACGCACTGGTCTTGCTTTTTCTCATCGGCACATCGCGGCTCCAATATGAGTTGGGTTGGTTCTTCATCTCCTTCTTAGGTCATCTCTCAGCTCGGAGCAGGAACTGGATAGCTGGGTTGGATGGTCCCTGGATATTCATCAGCACGGCCTTCTCTCGGACGTGGTGTTCCAGTCCTTTGTTTTCAATTGGTTTTTCTTATCACCCATATGTTGCTTTACTCGTGTTTTTACACCTTTTTTCGTCTTGCCAATGTAGATGGCCTCGCATTCACCATGTGGGACACGGTACACGCCTTTTCTGGTGTTTACAACCTTTTTTAGACATTGTTCTTCCTTCTCTTTATCACTCCCTATTCTCTTCTTTTCTTCCGTTTTTTCTCCTCTTGATTTTAGCTTGTTAAGGAGCAAGTCTTTCAAGCCCTTGTCTTAACGTAGGTGTCAACTCCTTTTCCTAAGCACTTTTTGGATTCCTTCAGTTACACCCTTAATAACCTTGAATCAAAGGGAATTCCTCTTCCGGTCGTCATAGACTTCTCTTGATTCAGGGCACCCGAGTGGACAATTGAAGGCGATAGCAGCTAATGGATGTAATAGAATAGTGCGACATTCCAGCTCAAAAGAGATTGCTCACACATTCCTACAGGAGGCAAAGGGTAGGTTTGTGAAACTTGGCTACCCCCCGAGATACCTAAACGCTGAGATGTAAAGAGCAACTGATCCAATTGGGAGAAATGAGAAGAAGGAAGACCAAGAGTGGAACTTAACCTTTATTAAGGGCGTAACTGAAGGAATCCAAGCAGTCCTTAGGGAAAAAGGGAGTTTACACCTATGCAAAGAAAGCAGATAGTCTGAAAGACTTGCTCCTTAAGGCCATGAGAAAAAAATTGTTCGGCTTACTGGTAAGGTTGAAAATTGAAGCACCAGGCAACCAGGCAGTTTATTTTATTTTTTATTTTATTTAACTGACCACATTTCTTTGTCATGTACCTACCTCAAAGCTAAAAGAGTTTGCAGGCAATCTAAAAAATGTATAATATTCTGCTAATATGGATTTGTGTTGTTTAGTATTAAACATATTTTAGGTTTTGCCAAATAACTTCTTATTGGTTTGAGTTAGAGGCTTGAAATTAACACCATTGGAAACTCGTTTTGAGCCGGTTAAAATGGTATACTGGAATATCAAAAATGGTCAAAATTTGGCGAAAATATGAATTTTAGTGGGGTGGACCAAGATTAAGATAAAAAAAAAATTTCACTGGCGATAATTTAAGGCACCCGCACGCGCCTGTAAACCAAACAATTAACTTTGCATGGCTTAATAAGCTAAAATCAGGAAGAGAAAAAAACGGAAGAAAAGAAGAGCAAAGGGAGTGACAAAGAGAAGGAAGAAGAATGTCTAAAGAAGGTTGTGAACACCAGAAAAGGCATGCACCATGTCCCTTGTGGTGAATGCGAGGCCATCTACACTGGCATAGACGGCCAGTGTAGACGGCCGTCTACGCCAAACAAATGAAAACAAATGAAAACAAATGGCATCGCAGTTCACCACATGGAAACATGGAGCTTTTCGGGATGTAAATTAACTGCCACTAGCTTAAACCATTTAAAGTTAAATTCTTAAAACTGGAAAACCATTTGTGGACATTGACCCAAACAGCGCCATCTTACTTGTTGTTATCCTAATAAAGTGAAAAGAACCTTGCAAACAAATTATATTATGTTCACAAAATAGTCTAATTCTGCTCGGCAATTTGTCAGATTATTCCAAGTTTTTCGCACAATCTCAAACACCAAATACCATACGGACACGGAACGAACACGGAACGATCTGACAAATTTGAACGATCTGAACTCTCAAAGTAAAAAATCGGCGATTCAACATTTTTAAGCTCTGTTCGGACCGACTCAAATTAAAATTATTTTACTCGGATCCCTTTCGTCAGGCCATCGTGCGTGGAAATAAGTTTTGTTGAGCAGTTTTGTATACTTCTTCGTATTGGTTGCAAAAAAAAAGTTTGCTTGGGCCTGGAAAATTGTAAATAAAATTAAAACAACATGCTCACATGTACCATATTTCTCCGAATATAAGACGGTACTTTATTTCTAATTTATACCATTAAAACCGCAGCATCATCTCATAAGCACGTGCAAACCCATAACTATATCAAATTTGATCAATTTTGCTGTTTGAATACATCATTCGAATCGTTTTTTTGGGAGCTATCTAATGGTGCTATCTCAAGCCATTTGCTCAATTAGTTTTTGGAGTATTTAGCAAACACTAAATATATATTTAGAAATTGGCCTCAGTAGGCAGTCCAAACGATGTTATTAAAATTTTGGGCTTTGAATTCAATACCAGGTAAATTTACTAGCATACCAACTAATAAATGTAATACCAAGCCTTATGAAAGCCGTGTTAAAGTCTCCCGTCTTTTAATAGCGGCAATTTATTTCTTTGGTATATGCGAGCCCAAAAATGTTACTCGTCATGTATTTCCATTGTCTTATATTCGAAGAAATACAGCATTTTTTTTAGTCCTACTCTTGAGAAACTCTTTATTAATTTGTAGTGACGTTAGCCAACTTACAGGTTGACTTACTGAGTTGTACGCAACACCAAAATAGTTCCAGTTTACGTCAAACTAGCGAGTTTTCGAAAACTGGTATGGGTTTTCGTCTTCAGGCTAAGGATGTTAGATTCCCACGCACCACCAGTCAAGATTCTACTTTAACTGTCTGCTTCATTCGAATTTCCACACACTTCTACTTGCTTTGGACCTTGCATCAGCTCTTTTGGTTGTTGTTTCACTTTCACTTCCCATTTGAAATTAATCGTTTTCCACTGTGCAAGCTGCTGCTGGGAGAAAATTTGTCCACTTTGCCTCGAGTTTGCCACCAAGTTCTGGGGTCACTATTTTAGCTATTTGTTTGTATGCAGGTTCCTGGATGTTCATCAGTTTAATTTCTTTCTCTAGATTCCAAGCACGGAGGTGTGCCTTTCTGAAGGAGTTCGACTTCAACATGATTAGCATTAACTTAGTTTTAAACGTCAGTACTTTTAAGTGCTTAAACTCAGCATAAAATACATTGATAACTTTATTGTGCTTTCGATGGGGTTAAGTAAGGCTGTACTGGTTTCAGTGCCAATTCCAGTTCCACAGTGATGCCATGGTACCATTCTTTACTGATACCCATGTAATTATTGAATAGGTACTGGTGCATCAGTACGCATAGACAAGTTGATCATATATCGTGGGAAATTTTTTTCTTAAACTATATAAACAATTTCTACAGTTTTTATAAATTTGTTGTGCTACTTCTTGTATTTTTATTTTTAGTTTACTAAAACAAATTTAACCTGATAACAAGTCTTTATTCTGTTTGGTACTAAACAACCTTACTTTGATAATCATGGGATATCAGTTTCGGACCCTGCAGTAGTCATGATTAGAAGGCTAAGCTACTTAGGTAACAGTAACAGTTTGTAAACTTGGTGCTATCAGCTATATAACATGTTAGCCCCATATGGCAGTACAATAGGGGAAGGTGAAAGAAAAATTCTGCAAAGAAAATCTACTCTGCCTGTTTTTGGGTTCTTTACCCCCTGTAGTAGCGAGTTGTTTGATAGTGGAGGGCTGGAATAGGCTGGGGTTGTCACCTAAGTTTTTCAGCTTTCCCCTTCCCTTTAAATTCTAAGAGAACAACAATGACTCCTTATTCAAACACTTTACATCTGCATTGGAGAGGGCGGATGTAATAGTGCTGCCAATATGAATTCATCAAATCAAAAATTATACTGCAATTGCTATCAATACAAAAAAAGTTTATGAACACTTCTTAATGTTTTCAAGAACGTGGTTTAATCAGCCTTGTGTACTTTTTCTTGAAAATGTGGCGCAGTTTCATACAGTTAGCAATAGATCATTCTGGACTGATTTATCCATCCACAGTAGCCTGAATATCTTTGTTGGGGGGATTTGTTTCGACTACAATGCAGGCTGGGGCAAATTTTTTTTCAAGGTCTTGAGTGGGGGAGAGTTCACTGACAACTTGCCCTTCTGCTCATATCCTGTATTGGATCGATCTTGTTGCATAATTGCGGAAATGCAAATAAATGAAGCTGTAGAAGAAAGCTTATTGCGTCCCGTTAATTCATTTAAATTTGTTTTCCATTTTTCACCATGATGTATTTCTTTTTTTTTTTTTCCTTTTGACCATATACATGTCGGAGTTACTGCACTATTATCTGCACTGTTACAATATTGTATCAGTAGGATTAGTTTGTTCAGTGGAATAATAAGGGCATAAACATCATGCTTGCACTCTTGCATAACGAGTTAAGTACAATAAAGTATTAAATTTTTAAAAATTAATTTTGGTAAGTGGTGCCTTGTGGATGTAAAATTTAGGACAGTAATGTTGTTAGGAAGAGGTGTTATCGACGTTTTCTGAATCTACAGTTAAATAGAAGGCTAGGTGTTATGATGGCAAAATTCCAACTACAGTAATAAATTTTAAATGCTTTCTAATTGTGTGCTTTTCTTTTGTGTGGTAGGTCATAATAATGTGGTGCGTTGCATCGTTCATTCTCCGACTGGTCCTGCCTTCTTAACTTGCAGCGATGATTTCCGAGCAAGATTCTGGTACAAGAGAGCACTGACTGATTGAAAATACTTGTGTACAATTTGAATTTATAAGTTGATGTTCAGCCAGTTAAATAAGACTTTCAGCAATGCTGGCTGTAGTATACAACAACATTTTACAACAAAACTGTTCGTTCAAAATAATTTTCACTTCACTTTGTATTCATTAAATTGTATAAGCTTTTTTTTTTTATGTGTTTTGAAAGGTGTCGTTTAATTCATACCTACATGTATTGGATTATAACTGCAACACTGAGAGAAAAACATTTAGAATGTACCATTTTTTTTTTTTGCCTTCCCATTGGATTAGTGGTTTTGGGGTGTGCATGTGTGAATAGCTTAATATTGTGTGGACATAATATTCATTTCGGGGCCAAGTTTTATTTCTCCATTTACCTATGACACTTCTAGGCCTTGATTATAATTGATCTTACTATTTGTCAAGCCTAGCAGTGAAGTAGCGTAGGTAAATCAAAACTAAAACTAAAAGTCACTGAAAAGAAAATTGTGTCCACACAATATTAAGCTACTAGAAGCCAGCCCAACTAAAGACGGGTGAAAAGCTGCCCCTTATAAAGATGGGTGAATTTAGATATATCTATGACTTTCTTTTCCCCCGATTATGTTTTTCTCCATCCCAGTTTTCCTCTTCCCCCAAAAGCCTCCCCAAATGTAATGTACACACATTTAAGTAACCACGAAAAACTTCATCGAAGTTCTTATTGTGGAACGTGACGAAATTCCGAAAATGTCAATTCACTAATTAAACACACACTTGCACAAACTCGACACTTACTATGTCCAGCAAGTTTTCAACAACTCCCTGTTTAACAAATAGCAACAGTTACACTGAGATAAATTTGTTCATTTTTCACTGGGTTAAATTACCTTGTTCATTTATTAAGGTAATAGTGGTTTACCAAGCAGCGTTCTGTGGTAAGTGCTGTACGAATGCCGGGGAAACAAAAACAGCCGCGCATTTAGATTCGTTCGAGTCTCGACACGTCAATAACAAGATGTATTATTGTAGACATGTAGACCCGCAGCACGGTCGTGCATGTGATGATTTTTTGCACAGACAACTCTGAAACAATTCAACTCAGCTGTGGAAATCCATATCTAAGAAATAAATAAATCTTTCTATCGTATCGTGTTGCGAATTTGGAGGCCTACTGGCCGGAAAGTAACAACACGTCGTGATTTGGTTTAAAACTAAGCTTTTAACTGAAACATGCAGCTCCAAGCTTATCCACCATCGTTCTGTACATGGAAGGTTGTACTATCCCCATTGGTGTAAAGGATAAATCAAGGATAAATTTTCGCTATTCACGAAATGATGGTCGCACTTTTGCGCTCGCTACAACTAAACATATAACATCAGAAACCGCAACCAAAAACTGAAGCGCCGGGGTATGTAAATGGGTCAGCAATCACGTTGTGGATCTGTATGGAAGAATGCCCCCGATTGTTATGATTGCCTCCTGGGAGTGTTAGCCAGGCAGTCGTTTGGCCTTTTATTATGATCTATTTTACAGATGCATACCCCAAAATGGTTTTACAGTCATTGTAATTGCAAATCATCAGTTTTCAGTACTATCCGAAAGTACTAACCTTTAGTTTTTAGCTTTAAATCATTTTTTTATAGCCAACGAAATATACATTACCTATTTTTCTATTAGCAGTTTCCTTCCTTTTGTAACTCATATCCACAGCTTAAAAGTTGGTTTCCCTACCATGCTCGTAACCTCCCTATACTACGTATGTGCGAGCGCAGGACTTCATATGTAAAGCTGGCGCAGCAAACTGTACTTCATCTTTCTTCCTAGGGCGACTGAGTGTGTGGGCCCCGTCCGCGGACCGCTTTGGATCATTGACGGTCCGCTTTGTACCTTGCTGTTTGTGGAGTCTCCAGTGGTTGTGGCCGCGGCAGATTCCTCTTGGGGGGGGGGGGGGGGGGGGGGGGGGGGGGGGGGGGGGGGGGGGG
>JAHWFP010013330.1:118870-141841 GCA_023313725.1 Lithobius niger
TTCCTCTATATGCATTGTCTGGAACAACCATTATGCTCAAACACCCGAGCACCAGCCCGTTGTCGTCTTCACAAACAACCAAGCCTCGAGGTTCGGGACTAGACTTGGGCCGGGCTCGGTACCTTTTTCTTCGTTCCACTTTCGGTTCCTTGTCCTTTAGGTTGAGGATTTCTCGACCATTCGAAAGATACGACATCCAGCCAGCCGATCGCCTTTCAAGACGATTCTCTTTCCGCAGCATGGCGCATTGCCTTGCAAACCCCGGCCTACGCCACGAAACCTCCTGTTCAATCAATCTTCGGTTCTGTAGGACTACGGCCTCTTCCCTTCCAAGCCTCAGGATATGCTTCGAGCCTCTAGCTTCATCACACAAAAACCCAGCCTACACCACGTAGCCTCTTGTTCAAAAAATTAATTAAAATTACGGATTATACGCCCATGCACTCTGTCACCTGGCACTAGGGGACCGGGTCCCGATGTCCATGTAACTGCTACGACTATCATTGCACTCAGACACCCAAGTGCTAGTCCATCTTTTGTTTCAGAGGTACCAGGATTTGGTATTCGGACCAGGTACCTTAAAAAAAAGGAGGGGGGGTCGGGAATCCCTCGACCACTCAGAATTTACAAGTATAACAGCAAGTCGACCTCCCTTTAGATGATCTCCTATCCAAGACCGGGACTGCGCTACGAGCCTCCTGCTTCTTTTACGTTTTGTTTCAGAATGGGACCGGGCCCATCGGCCCGTGGGCCCACCTATCTGCGTCTGTACCAGTCAAGCCACCGGTCCCTTCCTCAACAATATCATTCTTTGCTTACAAGACCAATCTGTGCTTCGGGTGTCATGTCTTGTCACTTACGTTTCCTTATTTCACTATACAGCCAGATGGGGTCGAGCCCATTTGTCCGCACCTTCGGCACTTGGGGCCCATAGACTAATGGTCCATTGGACTCTCCTTGATCTTGATTACAGTCTCTGTTACCTCTCAATGCGATCCCATCGCCACGACTCTTGCATACTATTCACCATGTAATCTCACCTATAAACTGTTCCGAAGACAATCACTTCGTTTTACCTTCCCTCTAGGCCTGACTTCACTGGCCTTTGTTTCAGGCTCACAGAGGCCCGTCTGGCCTTACATGGCTTTACACCTCCAGATAACAATAAAGGGGGGCAGACATCACAAGGAAGGGGTCATTAGGAGATGCATCACATATCCCCATGTTAACCCATTCGATGAGCCCTTGCAACAACTTAACTTATGACGTACGGGCCTTGTCTTGCAAGAAGTACTTTTTTTCTTTTCCCCAACACCAAGCTGGCCAGCCGGACCGACCGCCCCAGCAGTTTTTCTTCAGACCTTCTTTTTCATTTTGCTTATGTGACATTACACGGGCCTTGTCCTGAATTAAGTACATTCCCACCAAGATTAGGCTGGCCTGCCAGACTGCCTGGCCAAGCACTTATTTCTGTTCATACCCTCGAAAAAATGGTAATGCAAATATTTCCTTCCTCTTGACTTTGCTGAAGCATTTTCAACGAACCTAACGGACCTCCGGATAGCGGCCAGTGGGCCTCCGGCCTTGCGGATCGCGGCCGCCCTGCAACTACTCTTCGTAACGAAAATTTTTTTTCTGTCTTCAAACATCACGCTCGCCGACGAGCTCGGAACATTACAGCAGAAGAATCGCTCCCTGCGAATAAACTACACTCTTCTCCAACACAAACCACCTTGGGTGTCACCGATTCCTTCCTCACCTCCTTGACGAACTTTTTACCATGCACTTTTGAGAAACGAAGGGCCTCGGAAATGTACTCGTGCGCATGTCGAATGTGGCATGTAAAAGGTCCCAGTTAATTTAGGAAATAGCATGCACTAAATTAACTGTTGGAGGCTTTAGAATAATTCTGAATCCCCAGTGTATACATGATTGCTGAATCCCCGGTGTGAAGACTCGCCGCCGTACATACTGGGAGCAAAATCTTTGTCCAGAAATATCAACTGTATTAACACTGCATTGTGCTCCATTCTGTTACTGTACCCAACGTCTATTACTGCTTTATGCAGTTAAAGTCACCTTGACAAAACTGGAAGATGCATATGAAAACAGAGGGAAATATTACTTTTATATTGAAAAAAGTGCACACATGAAGTCAGATAAAAGTTTAAAAGTACCGTTAATTGTCACATTAACTTATCTCAGTAAAGACAGCTTTGATCTTATAGATCGACATCACTGCCATTTTACTTTGGTTTTAGGGAAAATGAGGACGATAAGGATACGCAAAACCAAAAAGTTTGTAACAGTCAATTACAAGCGAATTTTCGGTGGCCAATTTTCTGTCACCTCCTTCAGGCCAAGCCCAGAGTCCCGCTCGCAACAGGAGCCAAGTCCCACTGAGAAAGACGCATAATTCAAATTTGTTTTTTCCGTTGACGTTTGTTATTGCTGTTGTGAGCAGGACTCTGGGCTTGGCCTGAAGAAGTTGGCAGAAAATTGGCTACCGAAAATTCGCCTGTAATTGACTGTTACAAACTTTTGGTTTTGCATATCCTTATTGTGAGTACAGCTTTGATTTTGCCGACTTTTCCCGCCCACACCGGAGTGGGGGGGGGGGGGGGGGGCTTACCACCTTCTTTGCCCCTGGGCACCCGTGTTGCAGGGTTGCCACATGCATTTTTTTTTTCCTGATGTAAAAGTTTTTTTGAGCTTTTTTTAAAAGCCTTTTTAATATTTTCCGCATTTTTTTCCTATTTTTCAAATTGTTTCTATGGAATCAAGCAGTGGTGCATCCTGTGGCAGTTTCCAAATTGCATGGAAAAACCCCTGGAGGCATTTTGATATTTGTGTATTTGATTTATCAAGAGGCCTCGAAATTAACAACGCAGCTTAGTCTGATTTAAAACTATACGTGTTTAGCTGAAACATGGATTCTGTCATTTTACCCATCAACAATCAATGGTTTGGACGATAGTTTTCAATCCATAGCATGTGCACCAGGAATTGTTAGGCACCTTACACTGCTCGAAAACAATGAAAAGCGATTAAAGTGATTGTCCAGCCTTTTACTCTTAACTGCTCAGCCGGGATCCAGAATTATTATGTAGATATATCAAGTACCCTAGACTAGATCTTCCTCATCACTTTCCTCCTCAGTTATATTTGGATTGTGGCTCTGATCTTGATCAGCCAAGCATTTGCAGAATGAAGTGCAGGATAAACAGCAGATTTGCAGCTGCATCTATTCTGCAGGCAAGCCTTATCTGAGGTGCACCCAGATGCCACAACCTCCATTAACTCTGGTGGAGCCATATCTTTCGCACAAACTGTAGGCTCTGGTATATCATCCATAATTTTCCACTCATTATCCTAAATTTGATCAGCAGCTTTCCAGAGTAATACTAGTAGATGTGCTCGAAGAAATTTTTGTTTACTTGCTTTATGTGTAGGTAGCAGTGATTTTATCATTGGGGTATCTTTTCTGTTTGTATACTTCTTACAACTCAGTTCATGAAGAATACTGTTAGTCCCTACTGAACCGTACAGGAGGCATTAATCCCAACATTAATGATGTCAGTTTTTGTTGAATTGAATTAGAATTTCCAAGGCATTCCAGTCTTGAATTATGCTTGTGTAGCAGCTTCAGTGCCGACTACTTTCTCTTTCCAAATGCATAACTGGTTGTATCACACCCTGTAAAGCTTGTAGCACACTACTCCGTTCTGCCCCGTCCCGTTCCGACGACTGACGGCAACGGATGGTCCAGCGAGATTGCTTCCGTTGCTAGCAGTTTGTCGGCTCCGCTGAGCTTTTAAATTTGATCGCGCCCAAATTGGCAATGGAAATGAAGACGGACTTGTAGTACCTTAAGTAGGTAATTAAATGAAAGGTCGTAGTAAAGTACTAATTAATTCTTTACGCTCGAGCATGATAACATGATTTCAGTCCAGAAGGCAACTGAAACAGGTTAGCATCTGTATTTGGTAAGGGAAAGGCTTTGTACGCAGGCACGTGATGAACGACGATGGCCGTCGACTGACAGCAGGTGTGTACACTTCCCCGATGCGATCAGTTTTTTTTCTGGAAGGATTCTGCCTTGACAATCCCGTCCATCTGCCGACGGGTCGTCACGGAACGGGACGGAGCAGATATGCAGCTTCTCTAATTTACATGCTTTTAATCCAAACAGAAATTTGACGGCCTGCGACGTGACGTGACGGAACGGAACGGAACTGAGTAGTGTACTACAAGCTTAAGAACATGTACTGCTAGCTGATAGGAACATTTATCACCGAGTTTTGAAGCTGAAGCATTGATGTCAATAATACTACCATTGGCTTCCGTCATAATAAGTTTCATATCCGACAGCTCCCATTTCCAAATGAAGAATACTAGTAGAATAAATACATTATTATCATTCACCACCGCCTGTGCGTGTATTTTGCTTGGTAACCAGTTGAATGTAACTTATAATATTGACATCAGCTTCTTCATGACAACGCAAGAACACCTTTCAACGGGAGCAGGACGGTCTCTATTTTAGGTATGTAATTGTGATAAGCATTGCTGGAAAAAATACATCACCACCTTTTAGCAGAGCCTAAATATGTCCATCTAGGGTAATTAGCTCATAGGAGCACTTTGAAATCGAAAATCACCATACTCTTTCGTCGCTACGTCATTACGACAACACATTTCATTGTGCGTAGGACGGTCCCTATTTAAGATACATAATTGTGATTAGCATTGCTGGAAAAAAATAAAACACCACCTTTCTGAAGAGCCTTAGTATGTCTATCTGGGTAATTGGGTAACTCGTAGGAGCATTTTGAAATTGAAAATCCCCATAAAAAAAGTCGGTAACGTTGACGCTCATTACTGTGGAACACTATTAAATTTACCTCCAATAGAGTAAAATTCTCCATAGTAGTTTGTACGCTGACTTCCACACTACAGATAGTTCCTATCTAGCAAATTTTCGACTGCAGTCAGGCTCTTCAAAGGTAAGTCCTTCTTGTATTTACATTCTTCGTTGTGAAGACTATCACCATCCAAGTTTGAAATCCTCAACTTTCAATGGGTGTAGGACAGTCTCTATTTGAAATACAAAGTTGTGATTAGCATTGCTGGAAAGAATAAAACACCACCTTTTAGAAGAGCCTAAGTATGTCCATCTAGTGTGATTAGATGACTCATAGGAGCAAAATCGGTGTATTTTGTCAGAGTATTCAAAATCGAAAATCGGTGTATTCTATCGCCATTACGCCACTATGACAGCACCTTTCGATGGGCTTAGGATAGTCCGTATTTAAGGTACATAATAGAGGTTAGTATTGCTGGAAAGAATACATCACCACCTTTCGGTAGAGCCGAAGTATGACTATCTGGGGGTAATTAGATAGCAAGAGCGCTTCGAAAACGAAAATCAGCATATTCTTCCGCCGCTACGACAACACCTTTCAATGGGTGTAGGATGGTCCCTATTTAAGATGCACAGTTGTGATTAGCATTCCTGGAAAGGATACATCGCCTTTTAGAAGAGCCTAAGTGTGTCCATGTAGGGCAATTAGGTAAAAGCAAAGATGCATTGTCAGGAATGCTATACAGTGTAATACTAAATGTAATATTTTCCATTAATTTGGCATAAAATGACAAATTTGGACCATATGGGTTAACTTTACGTCAAAATTGAATAGGACCTTTCCGGAAGAAAATTTAATTTTGTTTCAGATTTATTGTGTGTTTTTCGATCTGATCAACGGTTAAGAAGTTAAAGCAAATTAACTGTCTTTTAGCCAACGATTTTGACCTTTGATCTTTATTTTAAAAAAAATTCCCCAAAGGTGCCAGGGTGGCACACTGCACTATTTGACTAGGGGCATGTACAAGGCCAACTTCCTGCGAAAAAACTTTTGTAATACCTCATTGCAAGGTTAGGCTATCTTCAACCTGACTAAAATGTCTCCTTTTATCTTCTAGCTGCACCTCTCCCCACCCCAACCAACCCCCCAAAAGTGTAAAATCGGTTCAGTGAAGCAAAAGTTTTGGAACATGTAAACAAAGATATAGTATTAGCCAATTTTAGCAATAATTTAATCCAGCAGCAAGTATTCCATAAAGTTCTCACATTTCAAAGAAAGCTGTAAAATTGCTTGGTTTTGTTCTCCCTGCTCAACTGAGTGATTTTTTTTTTTTTTAATATCAAAAGTCTGGTAGGGGAAAGTTAATATCTGGAACGCGTTTTTCCCACGTGGACTACATCAGTAATGTGCTAGGGTGCCAAGAGGCCTATAAAGCGGTGACAAACTGCAGCTGGTGACGAGGCCAGCATCTCGAGTCAGTCATTGGGCTAGCTGCAAGGAGCACTGGATGCAAATACAGGCCTACATACTATACTTCCACTCGACCTTGAATAGACTAAAAAAAAAAAACCGACCGCATCGTAAGCCGAAGCTGTGAAGTTGTTTTGTCCACTAATGCGTATTAAAGTTGTAACTCAGAAAAGAAAAGATTCCACTTGCTGAAATTGCAGCAGCTGCTAACAAATTCCAAAAACATTTAGCATTCCTTAGGTCGAAGAAAACTCGCGTTAATGTTTTTACCTCTGTGTATATCCAGTGCCTCTTGCAGCTAGGTCAACGACCGCTCCAGTCGCTAGCCGTGTAGCCAGTATGGCGATTTTGTTTCTGTTCTATATTTGCATGTGACATTTTCTTTTTTTTTTTCTGTTTTCCAAAATTTTGTTTAATTTACATTAGCAAGTTAAAGAAATCGCAGGAACTAGTAAACCCAGATTAGGCTAAAGTGGGAAGTGATTTCCCCCTCCCCCTAGCATATAAAATTACAAGTGAAAATGTCAGCACGCACATTCTTTATGTTATCAGCTCTACTGTTATTTCTCTCCCTAGTATAGGAGGTTCCTCAAGTCCAAAACTCTCATAAAACTTAGCAACCCTTGGTGATATCAAAGAAGTAAGTTGGTACAATCTCATAGTTTGGGAGTGACTTAAAATTCACAAAAACAATTTAAGCCAGTACGAAAAAAATAGCTACATAAACAATTGTGGAGACATGAATTTTCTCCAGACAGAACAGTATTAGACAGTATCAGACAATAATAAACAAATACGAAACTAATGTTTTACGTACCAATTTAGTACATTCTTTGCGGAGAACACCACCCAAACACACACTAAAAAAAATTGGACTGAGAGGGTAATGAAATTTTTTTTAATGTATTTTTATGTTTTTATTTTACTTTTACCTTTCACTGTGAAATTATGAGAAGTGGACCATACCCTCGGTACCACAGTTTCAATTACACGAAAAAATTACATTAAATGAAAAGCATTTTGCAGCAATTTCCGTAACAACCCCCACTTCCCAACTCCCACCTGCTGTATAACAAAAAAAAATGTTGATGTTATGCAGTGCAGCCTGCCCAGTGGCGTCGCGTGAGTTCCAGCAACGGTGGGGAGAGTGGAGGGAGTAGGGAGACCACAGAGCATTGCTGGACGCCGTTGTGTTATTATGAAAATTGTTTAAATTATTTTTTTTAGTAGATTAAAACGGAAATTTACCGCTGCGTAACAAAAAAGCATTCAAGGCAGGCGTGCCAAAAAAAATGAATATTGAGGAGCTAATCAATGAATTTGCTGAGCCAAAAGCAAGAAAAGGTTTCACGCAAAGATATTTGTAAGCGAAAGAGGCTATCTGACTGTATAGTCCGGGGGTTAAGTCCTCAGAAAAGGGTGAACTTTGCATTTTATTCTAGAAGCAAACCACTTGGCACAGACACTCCTTAGGTATTGTTGATTGATTTAAGAAGCGGAGCCACGGCCAATTTTCATGTGGGTGTGAACAATTTAAAATGGCGTCAACAAAATGGCTATCTCGATAAATATCAATATTTCTAAAAAACAATGTGTAGCAAATTTGTAGAATATTGAATTTTGGACAACTTCTATAGAATGACTTTTTATGAAAAAACGAAAAGCCAACAGGCTACGGCTGCTTTTCCAATATGACATCATCACATGATTGCAGGCAGCACATAGATAAGACGACTTTTCCCAGTAAAAGTGCTCTAAAATTAGTTCAACAGCAAATGTTGAAACATTTGGGCACCGGGTGATTTTAACCTAATTTGAGCATGCTGAATACGAATCTGCCCGGTGCCAAGTCGAATTCATCCTCCTCAGCCCGCAATTCAAAATGGCGACCAAAAAAACCCCAGTTTTTCGCTGTTAGCGCCTAAACCGTTCATCCGATCAAATTTAAATCGGCTACCAATTATATTTAGAATAAAATTTTTTCAGAAAAGGTTCTATTCTTATTTTTCGTAAAATTAACCCTTCTCGGGCCGAAATTCGGCATTTAAGTTCATTTAGGCCATTTATGTATGCTATAGATACAACAGCTCATATGTGTATTATAATTCCTTACTTTAAGCAGATGCAATGTTAGTTCTAATTTATATCCACTAATGTAATTGGGCTTAAATGAAAGGTGAAGATGTATATTTTCCAACAAGAGTAATTAAAACGATTTATTTTAATTAGGAGCTAAGTTATAGCAGTTTACCTACGTTGTAGCGGTTTGATTTTTGTGTCATTTAACAACAAGTTCTATCTATAAGCTGCTGCAGTAGTGGTTTTCATTCAGATAAATGGATGTGATTAGGCTTAGATTAAAGATGAAGATGTATATTTTGCAACAAGGGTATTTAAAATGATGTATTTTATTTAGGAGCTAAGCTACAACAGTTTAACTGCGTTGTAGTGCTTTAATTTTTGTGTCGTTTTACGACAAGATCCATCTTTAAACTGCTACATCCATTTACCTGAATTAGAACAGGTACTGCAGTAGTTTAAAGATGGAACTTGTGGTAAAATGACGCAAAAGCACAGAGTGACAATGTAGAAAAACCGTTGTAGCTTAGCTTCTAACTAATATAAATAGTTTTAATTACCCTTGTTGGAAAATATATATCTTCATCGTTCACTTAACCCTAATCACATCCATTTATCTGAATAAGAACGGCTACTGCAGCAGTTTAAAGATGGACCTAGTCTCAAAACGACCTGAAAATCAAAGTGCTTCAATGGAGATAAACTGACGTAGTTTGGCTCCTAATTAAAATAAAGCATTTTATTTTAATTAGCCTTGTTGGAAAATATGCATCTTTATATTTCATTGAAGCCTGATTACATCCATTTATCTAATTTAAAACGACTACTGCAGCAGTTTAAAGATGGAACTTAGCATAAGGCGACGCAAAAATCAAAGCGCTACAAGTAGTTAAACTACCGTAGCTTAGCTCCTAATTAAAATAATTCGATTTAATTACCATTGTTGGAACATACACATCTTCATCTTTAATTTAAGCCTAATTACAGACGTTTATCTAATTTAGAACGACTACTGTAGCAGTTTAAAGATGGAACTTATTGTAAAACGAGGCAAAAAATAAAGCGCTACAGTAGATAAACTGCTGTTGCTTAGCTTCTGATTAAAATAAATCGTATTAATTACCCTTGTTGGAAAATATATATCTTCACCTTTCAATTAAACCCAATTATGTTAGTGGATCTTAATTAGAACAAACATTGCAGCTGTTTAAAGTAAGGAATTATAATACACATATGTGCGGTTGTATCTATAGCATACATAACTGGCCAAATAGAACTTAAATGACGAATTTCGGCAGAAAGGTTAATTTTACGAAAAATATGAATAGAACCTTCTCTGAAGGAAATTTTATTCTAAACATAATTCGTAACCTGTTTATTTTCGATCGGATGAACGGTATCGCCTCTAGAAGCAAAGAACTGTTTTTTGTTCGCTATTTTTGGATGCCATCTTGAATTTCGGGCTTAGGAGGATTATTCGACTTGGTACCGGGTAGATTCGGATTCAGCACGCTCACATTGGGTTAAAATCACCCGGTGCCCAAATGTCTCATTGCCGTTGAACTCATTTTAGAGCTCCTTTTCTGGGAAAAGTCGTCTTGCATATGTGCTGCCTGCAATTGTGCGATGATGTCATATTGGAAAAGCAGCCGTAGTCCGTTGGCTTTTCGTTTTTGCATAAAAAGTCATTCTATAGAAGTTGTCCAAAATTCAATATTCTACAACTTTGCTACACATTGTGTTTTAGAAACATTGATATTTATCGAGATAGCCATTTTTGATGGCCATTTTGAAGACGCCATTTTGAATTGCTTATACCCACATGGAAATTGACCGTGGCTCCGCTGCTTAAATCAATCCACAATACCTAAGGAGTGTCTGTGCCAAGTGGTTTACTTCTAGAATAAAATGCAAAGGTCACTAGTACGTACCAGGTTATTTTCACAACTGGGCAAAGCGTGCTGTACTGTGATAAAACATTTTATTGGAGGGGGGGGGGGGGGCGGACAGGACCACAACAACATTCTGGGAGCCCGGGAAAAATTATAAGAATGAGGCAACCTTGAAAAATATCCCAGTTTCTTTTTAAGCGATTGACCACCTTTATTTGGTATTTCCGTCTTTTGCATTACCCTGACTCTGCTGTTCGGAGCCACACACACCACCCCCTCCCCACCAGACCGTATTTGGGGGACCCTCCGGGGCACCACGCAGTATGGGGCTCCGGGGCAGTTCCCCTTCCATTTCATCCCCGCCCCCTCATTACGGCCTGGGGGGGGGGGACACTTTTAATTTTTGCAGGGGGGACGCGCACCAGGCTACCTGCGCCACTGAGCCTACTAGTGCCCCAAAGTACATGTCATGGCCTAAAAAAAAACAAAAAACAAAAACGAGCCAACTTGCGGCCTGTTCTGTTTCGCTTCCGATTTTTTTGGGGGGCAGATTTCGAAAGCGTTAGTTTACCGTAATAAGCTTTTCTGGGATGGCTGAACCATAGGAGCAGATAGGCATCTCTAAGCCCTTGCCTTCCTCATCTTGATGTGTGGGCGTATTTGAAGCGTTACGGTAGTAGGCCTGACGTCACGCTTGGCTACCTGCACGCCATCTTGTATCGCCATTGGCAAGTGGCCATTCTTGGCAAGCGTTGCTGCTTGGTAGTAGACGATCGCGTGGAGGACAGACTGTGGTCCACTAGTGTGCTTCTCCCCGCATGTTCCCCATGTATATTACCAATTTCCGTTAATCTGGAGTGGAAACTAACACCGTAGCATCCATTTCCACATCTTCGAGTGCGATGCAGTGTGAAGTTCGTTCTTTGGGCGATGAACGACGACCCGATTGCAATGAACCTCCTCAGCCTCGGACGGGGCTCGTCACTCAAGGTGAGTTAGTTGCCTACTGTTTGTTTGCATGTATGGATGGAGTCGTGGACACAAAACATTTGGTAAACTGACCAGTTTTCGTAGGTTACGATCTATTGGTTCGTAATCTTTCGTTTTTGCTTAAGAAGCTGATCGTTTTGTACGGCGACTTTTTGTTTTGATAAAATGCCGTTCGTAGCCAGAGGAGTCGTAGTCTAAGGGTCGAGCGAGACCGGACATGAATGATATTGAGCAAGCAACGGTGCCTGGTCCCACCATAACGCAAAATATGATAATTAAGGCACCCTGTTGCGTTTGTCATTCACACTTGTGACTTTTAAAGTGACGGTTGTTTAAGTAACAGGTTGTTGCACACATTGGCTTGTGGACATATGGGAAGGAAACAAATTCGGTACAAGCTTACTTACGAAAACAAAACAAAAAAATGTGCTGTGGTGAGCAACCTAGACAATAATAAACTCCAAACGTAAAGATCTGTGTTGAATTCGCCCTTCAGGAATTTTTACCACTATCTTGGGTAAAATTAAGGTGAATTGCAATTCTTAACGGGGTTTTGACTGAATGGAGCAAAACTGGGTGTTAGACAGGGAAGCCTACCCAAAGGAAACTAGCATCTTTAAAGGTTTTTACTTCGAAGTTAGCTTTTCTGTACGACATGGTTTGGTACATACAATCAAACTTATACAAATGTTGCAAACAGTAAATTGGATCAAGGCGTTAGAACACCCCCCCCCCCCTTCTTGGAATTATCGTGGACTGACATACTACACACTACTACGTGCTATTCCATGTCAACCCCCCATCACAATATTTAGCATTCTCTGAAAAATCATTTATTAATTTGTCGTTTATACATATAATATGTTTTTTGGAGGCACCCATTCCTCTTTTTGCCCTACCATTTTGCCCTCCCTTTGCTCTGGCACTGGTTGCAAACGCTATTTTTTGCATAGGATGTAGCTAAAATAGGGACAGAAAGTATGCTCAGTCCTGTTAAAGGGATACGTGTACACTGTAAGCAATAGAGTATACTCAGTCACACCATGTTGATGATGGGCCTAGCATAGATCTGTTGGTTAGTATAGGGGCTTGTCGTCCTTCGTTGTGCGTCGCATGGATACAGACTACTGTACATGTAATGAAAGGGGTGAAACCAGCCAGAAGTTGTATCGTCGAACAACTCTTTTTTTTTTTTTTTTTTTTTTTATAATCACTATTATTATCACTAGAACTCGCGCTGAATGCATTTATTGTTGACATGTCTCACGTTCTAATTCATTTGTACCACTAGGTTGTCCAGCGCGATCTGAGAAGCTTTTTAGTTTTTGCTGTCGCGGTCAACTTCCAGTAATGACCAGGGTTAACTCTGTGTTAAAACGCCTTCGCTCTGGACACAGTACGAGTACAATCTAATGATTTCGAATGTGAGACAAGTTATCAATAAAGACATGCAGCGCAAGAGCGGATCCTAGGGAGGGGCTGCCCCCCCCCCCCCCAAGGCAAACAAACACGAAAAAATTGAGGACATTTTTGAAAAGACACAGTTAAATTACGAAAAAAATGCACGAAAACGTAGAAAAACCACTCTACGGCCCCCTATAAGAATCCGTTCTTGATCTGCCTTGGTGATAATTGATGATAATAGTGCGTAAGTGTAAAATGTAATAACGCTCAATTGTTGTACGATACGACTTCTGGGCTGGCTGGTTTCACCTCTTTCGTTAAGCCTATATGTATAGACTATCTGTGCGACGCGTGAGCGACAGACGACAAGCCCCTGTGGTCGTTCGCTAGCTGCATCATTTTTATCGAATTAATTTTAACAGCCCATGGGCGTTTAACTTATAGTCAGTAACTGATGAAAATCAAATTTTAGTCTTAGCTCAAATTGTTTAGTCGTTAAGGTCGTGTAACCTACTTATGTCATTAGTGGGATTCAAATCGGCTGTACTTGGTTTTGGTGACGAGGATGCTGACCACTGGAATGGGATGACTTGCTTTGCTCGGGTACCCAATGACCCGTCACAAAGCCAATGGGTGTCCTGGGGTTGTTTCTCCCATTGTGTAGCATGTCTTCTCGATCATATTTTGAACAACACTAATTTGACTGGACTAGGAGCCCCTCTATAAAAGCGGCTAGCCTATTTGATTAGCCATCTTTTTTCCTCCAGCGTGTACCGGTACACTCACTTTTCGCCTTCTTCCCGATCTTTGCCCACTTCACCTTCATCAGTTCTTTTTTCTGCTCCCGAAGATCTCTCTTCGCCATGGCCAGATCACGAACAACCAGCAAGGACTCTTCATCCAGGAAATCGCGTTCCCTTTCGCCCATGAATCCAACTCCACCAAACCTGTCTGTTGTGACTCGTCCTTCGCCCCCGCCCCCCGACTTTGATGGCACCTTCGCTCCCACGTTCTTCGCTCCTCTCTCCGTCGGCTTCGCCCATCCCCTGTGGTCAACCTTCCCGATGGGAGCCTCTTCTTACAAGAAATCCATGAAAAGCAAGAAACATTCATCCAAATCTCACTCTTCCCTATCCAACATTTCCTTGGACTTATCTTAGAACTCTTACCGTCAGACCGCTTCCCCGACCCTTTCACCTAATGACGCCCAGTCAAATTCATGCCCCCATGGACAGAGCGATTAAAGAATTCCTTAATATTGCCCCTGCACCTCCATCCTCTTCACACTGTCTCTCTTACAGACAGGTGTGCTAACTTCACCCTTCGGAAGGTCCTCTCACAAACGACACCACTCACCAGGACTATCATTGAAGTGAAGACACACATCCACTTCGCTCTTTTCGCCGCCCAGTGATGAGCGTGTCTTTCGCCAACCCTCTGCACTACCCAAGCACTGCCGTTCCCGGCCAACCGCAAAACTGTCTGCTTCACGGTCCTTCACCCTTGAGGATGACTCCGATCTCGACCCTGCATCGGCGCTGAACGACTCACTTCACCATCCCTCCAACGCCCCAATGAGTTGGTCAGCTCATTCCCCAGACCCCATACACGTACTCTTCAACGATGGATAATCTGACAGTGATGGCGACACTACAGACATCCCGCTTGCTGAACTTCTCAAACCCTTAGAAGAAACGATTATTGACAGCTTCTTCCTTCTTCCTTTACAAACCCCTGCCTAACTCGGACGCACCATCAAACAATCGTGGTTTAATCACTGGGTTTGGATACTATCGACGTGATCGAATTTTAAAGAAGTGTTCTGTGCTCGGTCAATCCACAACTCTTTTGACGACCCTGCTACGCAACAGAGGTTACCTCTTAGGTAAAGGTGAGCCGCTCAAGTTTAACAAGGAGACCCCACCTTCCCACCCGGGCCGAGAGAACTGGTTCTTCCGACCGCTAGGTGACGGATATGCAAACCCCAAACAGTTTGAAACTTACAATGAGAATGAATTCCTCACGGCCGAGGCGAAGATGGATGTCGGAACCTCCATGTTCATCGCAAGAAAAATCGAAATCCCTTCGGCAATACTCGAGGATAACAATAAAATAATTCGCCTTCGTGCAGCATCCCAGAGAAACGTCATTCACACCGCAATCAACACACTTTGCAACAAACTTGCTACTGAATCAAGCAGAACCGAAGTAAGCCTCCTTCGCCACCTTTCATTCTCTCAATTGGTTAACGAAGGCACTGTTCAACTCAACCTTCCTACTCCGGGACGCAGCTTTAAATTCCGCTACAGGCCTCAATGACTCAACTCGTCACATTGTGTGGAACCAACCCACAAAAGAATCTGACACTATTTTTTGCGATCTAATCCCGAAGCTTACCCCTCACCTTGACAACTCCCGAAAACCAAAGCTTCGAAGCCAACTCTTCAAAACCTTTCTTCAAGAACCAAAACAACTACCACCAACAGGCATACCGTGAAAACAACACCAAGTCCCAGAACAACCTTAAACCCTGTAATGACGACTCCATTTGAGGTATCAATCTGAGAATCGGTCCTTTTGAGGCAAGCCGTCAAACTGCGGTAGAGGAGGCAAAAACTACCGCAACACTACCTCAGACCGGAGATCCGCCACTCTTCACCGGGAGCCCTAAGTAAACGCAGCCACTAATGATGATTTGATCCCAACCCAACTCCCTGTAGGCGGTCGGCTACGACTCTTCTCATCGGATGTTAAAACATAACCTCAGACGAAAAAATTCTCTCAGTCGTTCCTCTAGGTTTCTGCCCAACGTTTTCAAACAAATCTCCTCTCACCATGGTACTTCGCTCTGAACCCCACACCCGCACTATCGGCGGAAGTACAAACCCTCTAAGAAGCACGCCATCAAAAAAAGCTACAAACCCACTTCGCCCAGGTTTTTGCAGTTCAATCTTCCTCGGTTCAAAAAATTCTGGCGTTGAAAGGTTGATTTTCAATCTGAAACCCCTTAATCAATTCATGAAGAACACTCATTTTAAAATCCAAACTCTAGACTCCATTCGTCAAAACCTCCACCAAAGCTCCATAGACCTGGAAAACGCTTACCTCCATATTCCACTACACCCATCCATATTCCATCTCTTCCGTTTCAGGTTAAAAAACGAAGTCTACAAATTCCAATGTCTTCTCTTTGGGCTAAATGCCGCACCAAGACTTTTCACATTGGTTCTAAAACTGCTCCTTGCTCATCTCCACAAAAATCAAATCTCGCTAAGCTCCTAGGGCCTAGGCCTACTTACACGATTGGATCCTCAACGACACCAACAACGTTCAATAATCCACAACCTGGATTTCACGACGACTCTTCTTTCTCGCGTAGGCTTCGGTATCAACACAAAGAAATCAAGGCTCACGTGCGCTCAAAACTTCATCTTCCTCGGTGCCAGCGATGTAGCGAGACAAAAGCCCTCTCCTTCATACACTTTCTTCCATGAGAATTTCAGAGCTGCACACCTAAAACCAATTGCATCATTCAGAGCCAAGACACAAAGACCCTGTGAACCAACTCAACCAATAGTCATTCCAGCACTTAAAAACATCATCGGCAACGAACCTAAAAGACTACTTTGCCCTGTTCGAGAATTACGCTTCTACATTAAAAGAACAGAAAATCTTGAATTCTGCAAGGGTCGTTATCAACTTTTTCTTCCCTTCAAAACCTCTTCTGGCGAAACATTTCCAACAATTATAGCGTCTTGGATCAGAGCAGTCATCACACATGCATACAACGACATCGTTGCAGACCATCCTGACATCAACATCTGTGCAACTGCACACAAACTCAGAGCAATCTCCGCTTCGTGGGCTCCACAACAACTTTGCCATATCTGACATCATGGAGAAACCAATTGGTTTTCACAAGCCATTATTTTCAGGAAATAACAAGACAAGAAAATGGATTACACCGTCTGGGACCCATTGTAGCAGCCAGGCATGTCATTCATCCATGTCATCCAGCTCCCTTAAGCACTGAAAACAGAACTGTTCGACCAGATGTCCCATTCTGATGTCTTGAAGCAGAAGCAAGACCTCACCTTAACAAACGGCCCTTTTCAGGGCCACCACATTTTACAAAAGACTGACGAGGTCAACTGTGAATGTAAAAATTCACAGGCAATCTGTTTCTGAACGACTACTAGAAACAGTAATTTGCCGGCCTCGGGGGTATAGGCGAAAATTAACTTTTTGATGTACTGGCCAGTGGCCAGCAGATGACAAAAGTATAGTCGCCACAGTAAAATTTTATCCGACAGAAAGGGGAGCCTTCCACTCCTTCCTATAGTCACAAAACAAAAATTATCAAATTTTTTAGGGACTAGGCCTACTTTTTAAATTGATTATACCCCAGCTGCAGTGAAACAAACTGGGCATCAGTAGTTTTGTTTTTGTTAGTAGCAATTTTTAATTTCATTCAGACGCTTGGAATTTTTAAAAATAACTTTAAAAAGCTAATTTGAAGGCATTAAGGATTACATCAAACAGTCACAATTAAATAATTTTAGCAGATTTTGTGTTATCAAAAGTGGAAAGCTCTTAAATGCAGTCATGCTTGTCATGACAAGTGGCCAAAGTGGCCGCTGGTGCTAAATTTTTAGTCGCCAAATGACAGCATTAATTGCCAGCTGGCTAGTGGGCGGTGCTAATTTTCCCCTATACTCGGGGGGGGGGGGGTCTGTATGTACCCTCAGGTCTGTACCCTCCCTACCTCCCCACTCGAGTGACAATTTGAGAGGAAAAAAGATGGCTAATCAAATTGGCTAGTCGCTATTATAGAGGGGCCGCGCATGTAAATGCCCAGACCGGGTTAAGAATGCAAAAATTCACATGTAATGTATATTTATCCAAGCAATAGAAACAATTTTCAGCCCCCCCTCCCGGCTGGCAAAATACTGTTTTAATAAATAGTATTATCATAAAGTGAAATTGTCTTGAGTTCCACGCCGTGAAGTCTTGTTATTGTACAAATTTTGATTGCAACATGAAGTTACAGTAAAGGCCTAAATGCTCACAGACAGAACATCCTCCAAGAGGTTGAGTAATGGCTGACTGTATTGTATTGCAGCTTGCATTGCCACTTAAAACATGGAGAGGTTACAGAATGTGTGTCACGGGAAGGAAATTCATTGTGATCTGATTACTGCTACCAGGCAATCTACAATGACCATAGCTATGCTAATCAGATACTCCGTTTTATCTCCTTCCTCAAAAAGCTCACTTTCATTGACTATTTCAGGAAGGAAGCTCGCTCCCCTGTCTCTTTAAAAATGCCAAGCGTTCATCGAAAATACAGGCCTACCCTGTGTAGGGATGTAGAAATTTGAGCACGCAAGCACTGTTCCGTGGAATGTAGACCCTCTGAAACGGAACATCAGCCGCACAATTTCAAGAACTTGGCAATTGACCTACCTCGAAAAATACCCACTCCACAACATGCTGAATTTAGTGTTCCAACAAAATTAATAAAATTGTAGTGTTTGTCTTGTTTTAATCGTTACAAAAACATGATTTGTTTATTTGGTCGGCTTTACTTCTGCTAATAAGAAACTAAGATCTGTAGACAGTTTTTATAATAGGGGGTTAATTAGACCACTTTGTTTTTTTTGTTGGCCGAAGCCTTAATTCGGTGTTTGTTGTCTTTTCATTTTTTTGGTACAATCCTGGTACTTTATTACCTAGGATGATGTAACAACTAACATCGTGCCCTTGATAAAGTGCTACTAAAGTGCAAGAAGTAGCATAGAAACCTTCTTATTCTATCGTGCTATTTCCAAATTCTGTAGCCTTCTTAAAAGGAGTAGGGTTGCATTCCCTGATCAATGGGTGTTTAGTTATCTAAAACAAAACCCATAAGAATGAAAGAACCTGCCAAGTTTCAGTCAATCAAAGTAGTGATATCATAGCCAATAAGGCTCCCACCAAGTTACTACATTAATTGCCAAGCTAATCCCATCGAGTATTAGATCAAAGGTCAAATCAGAAACCTAGCCATTGCTACTATCGGTAGCAATGGTCAAGTATTTGAATTTACGTGTGAGGTAATAGTCGGTGGGATTAGCTTGGCAACTAATGTAGTAACTTGGTGGCAGCCTTTTGGCTCCGATATCACTACTTTGATTGGCTGAAACTTGGCGGGTTCTTTCACCCTTGTGGGTTTTGTTTTACATATCACTTCTTTTGTAGTTTTTTTTTTATGTGTGGCGTCTTATTTTTGCCACTGCCCATTCATCTACTATCTGGCCAAGTTCTGGTCGAAAATTATTGAATACGAACGGAGATATTAATTTTTTTAAGTTTTGCTGGAGTGAGGACTTCAATCATATAAATTAAAGCATTTGCTGATTTCAATTCAATTCAATTTATTTATTAAAGGTTGTGGCCCTGGGCCATGCACCCTGTACTATAGCTAATTACAAATGCAACACTATTACTTACTTTACTTAACAACTACACCGATTAGTCCCTAAACATATGATTACTGTCACTGCTGCACTGCGCCTTGAAACCGCCTACCTCCAAACCATTGCACTGTCCATTTCCACTGTGTACAAGCTGTAGCACCCAGCAGTCCACTGCGAGCTAGTAATATTCACTGGGCACATTGAGTCTAAATCCTAGTGGAAGCGTCGCATCAGTTTCCCCAGAAAAGCACACACACACTCCTGCACAAGTGCACAAACCCCCAAATTACCACTACCAAAACTAACACAGAACCCTCACCAATGAGTCAACACTGCTGGCCACTGCCACATTGGTCCTGGAAAATGTGTACCACGGAACCATTGGACAAAACCTTTCCACTGTATACAAGCAGTAACATACCGCACACTGAAGAAGGAAGAACCGGGAGAGCCAGGAGAGTGCCAAAAGCAAAAGAGGGTAGCAAGACCTAGGGGCCAAACACCCAGCCGATCACACCTGAACACCCGTCCTAACACAGTACCGCGCAACAGCTCTCAATCTTGACAATACATCCCTCCCAGCAACCTTCACGAATGCGAATTATGTGGCGCTCGCCATTTGGCCAGTAGATATTAAAATTCACTCGCCATTGTCTTTACTTACTCACCATATAGAAATAGTTTTAGCAAGTGAGTTGCTACTTAATGTTTAAACATTGTTTTCAGTAATCTAACCCACCAATCAGGTAAAGAGGCTAGTAGTAACAATATTAAATACTTGGTTGGATAAGACATTGTAATTCTGCACACAACAATGCAAATCGCTTGTTTCCAGCTGGTACGGTTCCCGAGATATGACAATTTCAGCACTCAGGATTTGTTAATCAGTCGCCGTAATGGCCGGTAGGACTAAAAATCAAGTCGCCAATTGCTGAACTTCCCTCGCCATTTGGCGAATGGCGACCGACATTGGTGAAGGTTGCCTCCCAGTGCCAAGAGACAATACACCCTAAAGTCCAGGCACACGCGAAGTCCACAAATTGAATTAGGCGTCTGTGAGCCACATATTTGGGACAAATTAGAAAGAAATCTTCCTGGGTGACACCACACAACACAAGTCACAAAGCGGTGAGCCCACCCACCCAAACCTGAACTGGTCAGCACGGAGCAGAGAATGACCCGGACGCAACCTTGAAAGCAATTTTGCTTCGTTAAGAAACATCAAGTCCAAAACAGACCTAGTGCAGCATGTTGGTTGAACATAGAACAGGGTCCTACCAGTTTGGGCAGCAGCCCAGTCACCTGCCACCGGCGTAGATATCAGTCCCGCACCAGTGGTCTCCTCATACGTGCCGACAGGAGAGGCACCACCTCCGCCACTCCAGATTCAGCCGCCTCCCTTGCCACACCGTCCGCAAACACATTTCCCTGGTGGCCGCTGTGGGCACGCACCCACCGTGGCTAGACAGTTTTGGTCTGAGATGCGCCAGTCCAGAATTTCCATCCTATAGTATACACCAGCGGGTCCGAAACATCCTGAAGCTCCCACGAGCGCTGTATCTTCCTGATGCCCGACAACAAGTCAGTTTCAACCGAAAAGGATGAGCGGTCCATCGCTTAAATGGAACCGAAATTGCAACTAACTCACATGCCATACTAGACGTCATCGCACTGACACGGCACCGCTGCTCAACCTCACCATTCTGCGTGTCCGGGTAGAACGACGCATCACAGAAAACATTACACTCAACGTACACCTGATCAAAGGGGGACCACACCCATGGGCAGTTGCTGATTTCCATCAACAATAAGTAGCGCGGACTGCGGATTTGTTAAGAGCTTAGTGGCCGAACCCATACGCCCTACTAGTAGCGCGTATATTTTATCAACAATGTTTTGTTGCCGATTATTCGTGGCAGTCCTTTTGCATTGTTACACGTTTTAAAAAGGAGTAATTTTGTAAATTTTGTAATTTTGTATTGTACGTTGGACAAGTGAGTAGCGTAGTCATTCATACTGTATCTGGGGCGTAATACTAAGGGTCAGGGCCACAGAATAAAAATTATGGAAAGGAAAGGAGTAATGGTTATTTTGATCACCGGTGGCGTTTTCCCAACACACAGAAAAATAGCATTACAAATGAAATGCCTCCCCAAACGTCAAACCTTAAAAGACACGTATTGTAGTTAAAAGAGCGTTGAATACCAAATTTCATTTGTATCTGTCGCATAATTTATTTTAAATGAGCTGAATTAGTAGTTAGTAATCAGTAGTCAGCTGAAATCAACGATCTTCACGCACTTTTATGACATTGATACAGTTAATGAACGAAATTGAAATACAACTATTCTTGTCAGGGCACAAAGACTGCCCACTTTCAACAAGTTTCAAGCTGTTTCACCGCATAGGTATTTATCCTTGCCATCGTGAAATACGCTCAGCTCTGGATTTTGTTAGTACCAAAGCTAGTGGCCATGCAACAACAATGTAAGAATTAAACAATGACTTTCTTACAATGAAGTGTGACAATTATTGAACTTGGCAGGGCAGACCACTAGCATGGATTTGCAAGATGCAGTTTGAACAGCATTACGGTTATATTTAGCTTTGTTGAGATCTACAATTGTTGTGCTTTCCTTCCTTAGTGCATAATCTGTCGTTGTTAGCAGTTGCCATAAGGTGTTTAGAAGAAAACCCTGTGAAAGCCCTAAAAATTAGCTCCAATAGGCCTAGCTAGGTCCAAATAAATACTAATATCCGGGTGTAGGAACAGTTTACAAAGAACACTATTGATTTTTGAAATGGGGCATGCTTATTATTACTGAAACAAATGAAAATTCGTGTTTTCTTTTGATTTAACTAGTAGTAGTAGAATGATAGTACAAAGAAATTTATGCAAAAAAAAAACTACACCTGACGCAGCCCTGGACAACAACAATTGAGCGAGCCATACCTTCTACTTCTTTTATCTTGACGTGTGTGCCAGCCAGTCATATTAGATGTGTAATTTTTATTATGGTACTTTACACTATCAGCCACATTCCAGAAATCCACTCAAATGTGAATGCAGACATGTAGCCTATGGTCAACAATAGGGTCTAAGGGTCAACAATTTCATACAATCACAGAAGCGAATGTAAGTGTCATAACATGAGCTGATTTGCATAGACACGCTTTGAACGTTAGCTCGATTTGGCATTTGAGTGGATTTCAGGAATACGGTTGTAGATGTGAAGATTTTGTGACAAGTTTTCTTTTTTTTTTTGTTTGTTAGCCCTGTCTTTTATTTTGTAGCTTACGTTTTGTTTTAGTAGTTTTTAGCCTACTTTTTGTTTTGTTGAATAGTGTATTTTTTTAAGTTGTGAATTTTTTCCCTTACTTTTTCATTCTGGCCAGGCATATTAGTGGTTACCAAGTTATCAGTGGATTCATTGATTTTGTTAGCCGAATAAATGTATTTTATTTTTTCCGTAGAGGTTTTTTTTTTGACGAATGACTGTCGTAACGAACGACCGGTAATATTTTTCCAGCTTTCCTTACAACTTCTCAGCTTGGGGACTTCTTTAATTCTTTCCCTTTTATAAGGACAGATCAGGTCTACCGGAGAGTGATAAGGTCAGACTGTTTCTTGGTGGTTGTTTCTGGGCAGGGCTGCCCAAAGGGGGGTACCGTGACACAGTTTGCGTCATGGGATTTTTTTGGGGGGAGGGGGGGGGTACTAAATTAAAATCCAGTATTTTAATTTCTCCAAGTTCATATTTTCTAAAATTTTTTTTGTACAGCAGTAAAGTGGTCCCATTTTCACTTTTCTGG
>JAHWFP010013331.1:924-15107 GCA_023313725.1 Lithobius niger
AAAGCAGAATCTGCACGACGATGCGTCGCGGACAGTGAAGGCCGCTGTGTACAAATTTCGGCCAAATTTCTGCTCTTCTCGCTCGACGAGACCTTTCCATTGGTGGAAGAGCCAGATCAATATGATAGGGCACCGAAAAGTTATTCAATAAAAACCATTGAGCATGTGGATAACACATGATAAAAACTGATAAGCTGCAGACAATGTTTTTCTGACAATTGTAGAAAGTTCACATGTAAATTAGTAGTCAGTCTCATCAGCTGAATCGGTATCTTCATCACTGCTGCTCCCGCACATTTTTGTACATGGTAGATTGCTGAACATTTCAAGACAACGAAACATCAGTTTTTCATACAGTAACATTTAACCCCATTACTCTCCATGCCTGGAGGCAATTTTTAACGTCTTTGTTACTTAGGTAGGTCGTGGGATTCAAACTGGCTGTCACTCGGTTTCTAGTAAGGGAGCTGACACTGGACTATATTTGCTCGACTAGCTCGGGGTCCCCGGTTACCCCTCACAAAGCTCGCCCTGTGTGTTGGAACTCACGGTTCAGGGTAGCCGTCCAATATGTTCAGATGCTCACGACGTTTAAAGCTCCTTAACGCAAGAATATTTTTACTTAACAGAAATAAATGCTTTCCATTAGCCCAAATAAACTGCTGGTTTAGTCCGAACCTGACAATGTTTGAAACTCCGTCAATGCGTGAAACCCCGTGCGTTGCGTGGTACCGAACCTTCGAACAGTTGATCCCTATTTGTGTACCATGGAAATTGCCCGGCAAAAAGTAAATCAATTCATATCTTGAAAATCTTTTCCTGAACCATCACCGCAAACACCTCACCATCTGTTCCGGAATATCCATCAAGTAGCTGTGTTGCAATCATAGATGAAAGGGCTGAATTACAGGCCGATAATCCATCAGAGTGAAAACCTTAGCAGATGTTGTTGATGTATTCACCCAAAGATGGAAAGGAAATACTAGCAATATTATGAGCTCCATACCGTTTTTGACACCTACTTGAGGAATTGATGAAAAATCCTGAAAGACCCAAGCGGCTTCATGGTGGTGGTGTGTATAAACATGGAACAAAATATGGGCACCATCGACAATCTACATTTTAAAGACTAGTCTGAAGAAGCTATTGTCACACACACGTGTACCATGGATGAATTAACCACTTGCGTACCTTGCACACAAGATGATCCATCACCCACAAGAAATGAGCAAAGAAATCTGTTGTTGCATGTCATACGGCAGCATCTGCTACACATTGTTTCGTGGACTGCTTGTAGATTACGCACGAAGCATCTGACACTAAAAGTCTTGCTCATGCTTTCAACATTAAAGAAAGAGGACTAAATAAGCCGCTGGTACTGGCACAGTACAGTACTGACATTTTAATTCTGTTTAGGTTGTGAAACCGTGCTATCCAAGACTTTCAGACAGTGAATGTATTCCTTACAGCATCGTGGCAAACTCTATTGCAATTCGAAAAATGCTTCCATCACTGGGAACACTCAAGCTTCTTCATTGCATGGGTGTCTCTATTTCTTAGGTTGCGACTCAACCAGAAGTTAGTTTGAGAAAATGTTGTCCTAGTGGCGAACACTTATCGGCAAGCGAAGAATTTCTTACGTCGAAGAAGCTTGGCACCAGTGACTCAGGACCTGATAATGATGACGTGCATCAGTTTAAAGTTACACAATCACCGATTGAAAATAGTACGGAATACTGTGGCGCCGTCTAGCGGCAGTGATATTGTTAACCTTGACATCTTGTGCCCAGGTGCTCCCTAATTTTCACTCAATAATTAAGGAGGCACGTGACTTGTTAGTTTCGTTAAATGAAGTGGCGTTGTGCATTCCTTAGCTTGATGCAAGTGCTAGATAGCGCTAGATGTTGCCAGATTCGGTGAATCGGTGATAGTGTCACTTTAAAGCATTAATTTGCCAGGTTTATCCAAAACATTCCACAATAACATCACTTGTGAATAATATATAATTATGATGGCGGATGTTTACGGCCAAGTAAATTCAGAGATAAGTTGCCTCCCACTACTAGATGCACCCTTACACCAAAAGAGTTAACTTTCAAGCCCATGCATTTGTATCAAGCAAGGTTGTTAACGATTATAACCAAGTGATTATAATCATTGATTATAATCACGGGTGTAATCACTTGATTAAAATTGATATTCACCTGATTATAATCAAGGACCAGGTTGACACAAAACTGTTGATATACTAGTACAAAAACTTAAACAACCCAAAGGAAAATACACTGCAGTTGAATCTTCCGCAGTTAGGAACGTATGTCTTGGGCCTGACCTGATCCATACAAAAATATGCAACCGAATAGGAACAGCCAAAGTAGGAATTTAATGGCTACATTCAAACCCTTAAATCCGGGAAAAAACTAAAGGACTTAACTTATGTATGAACTTCTAGGCGCCAACTAGAAGTGTGTTCATTTAATCGGTTGATGTGTGAGAAATGTGCCATTGTGCCACAACACCTACATCGACTGTACTAAGTATTGTTAGTGTAATAATAGTTACTGCGGTGTGCATGTTAACTTTGCAATTTATGTATTAGCTATTTTGGCAGTAGCAACTACCAAGCAAGAAATAGAGCAAACTCGAGCAACTTTAACTATGTCACAATTATGGTTGTAATCTGACATATTAAAATCTGATTGTAGTCAAAATAATATAATAATATATAGGTTTGTTGCAAACGCAACCGGAGCGACAAGGACTGGGTGGTCACTGACTGCCGTCCGATGTTAAAAAATTAACAAAAAAAATTTTTACACTATAAAGTTAAACAGTTAAAAGTTTAAAACAAGGACGATGGCTCGGCTGCAGAGGAAGGGTTGATGGTATGGGGTTGGTGTCACGAATCTTGGTTGGTGTATAATCTTGATTATAATCAAAATAATCCGATTATTTCGATTATTTTAAAATAATCATGATTATTTCCAACCTTGGTTACAAGGTAATGTAGCAAAGCCAACCATCCCAAATCCTGTTGGAGACGGATGACTGACAGTATTACCGTCTGTGCTCCCGAGTCGATCCTGCAACCGATTAACAAGGTTTGTGTGTTTAGAAAACAATCTGTCTCGTACAGAAGAGTGTGGGTGCAATGACAGTGAATCCCACTGTAATAATACATATCCAGCTGATTATATCGACTCTAATTTGCATGCATATGTGAATATTACAGGCATTGTACAGTATATACAGTTGTTAAAATTTTGATGAGCACTTTACATAGCATAGGTGAATGACGGTATTTTAAATGAATGACCTTTTATTGTCTCCATGACTCGTCGGAGGCGAAACCCGTTTAGATAGAAATAGCAGTGTAACTATACCCATGGTAGGGGCATTTCTCTTAGCACAGACAAAGCGCTATAACGACCTACAGACGATTCGCTTAGATAGCAACCGAGGTATTGCATTGTTGTTTATATTGCAATGGGAGCCAGCCACCTTGGATGACGTCACCACCGACACACCCCACACCTGATACTTTTACGGATGAGATGGCACCATTAAGTTCTTCTGTCCATGTTACTTGCCACGGCATATCCAATGCTCCCTCACTATTTATAGGTATGTGAGTGGTATGCAGACACACACACACACACGCTTAGAAAATAGGACGTGTCCACTTAAAGAGACAGCCCTAAAAAAATATGGTCCATAGAGCTGAGAAAACTGAAGCGTATCTTGGTTTTGGCGGGCTAGTTCTTCGTGCTATTCCAAACTGGCACCCCTTTTCTTTTCAAGCCACCTTCTGCTGTCTTCTCTATACTGGTGACAAACGTGCGACTCCTATTACCTACTCACAGCCTTTACTGCAAGTTAGGTTCGTTGCACAACATCCAAGAACTTTACTCCCATTTTCAGCCTGACTCCCCCCACCCCCTCTTCCCCCAACCTTTCTGGCAGTGTCCCAGTTGCATAAAACTTGTGCTTTTCATCATCTGCCCTCAAAATGTGAAATCCGATGAGACGTTTTAAAGACGTTTTGTAGCACTTGAAATACGGTTTGCTCACTGAAGCTAGAGGTTTTAAAATGGAGCAGTTTTGACTCTTAGTTGCTAGGCTGCAGTCCAAAACCGCACTCGCAGGAATTCGTAAGACAGAAAAGGAAATTGTTTCACTTTTGCTCAAAAACTGCAACAATTACTAACGGCCAGGCTGGTATTACAAGAAACTGTTACAGAAAAATATTATCAATCATAATTAGTGCTTCTATGAAATAGATAATTTGTGAGTTTTAGAACGAAACCTCTTTCCAGGTTTAATTTTTCTCGAGGACTGAAAGTTGAGGGCAATTTTTTGGAAATGAGTCGGTGCTAAAACGAACAATTTATTGGCAATGCGTCAGTGCCAAAATGCACAATTTATTGGAAACGAGTCAGTGCTAAAACGTACAATTTATTGGAAATGAGTCAGTGGTAAAACGCACAATTTATTGGAAATGAGTCAGTGCTAAAACTCACAATTTATTGGAAATGAGTCAGTGCTAAAACGCACAATTTATTGGAATGAGTCGGTGCTAGAGCGCACAATTTATAGATTTCATAAAAGCACGAGTGGCGTTCGGTATGAAATATTTTTGTTTTCTTTCTTTCGATCTACAAATTCGATTTCAGATTTCGATTTTAAGATGCTGGGTGGGCTTTCGATATTGTACTTTGTTTTTCGCCGGGGTCTTTTCAGTTTAAGTCGAGCAGGGTGCTCGTTTGCAGAAAAAAAACAAATATTCTCATTGAAATTGGTATGTGAAATCTGCAACAGATGTAGTAATTTCAATGCTAAAAGCTAAGCAAAAAAAAATAAAAAATAAATATGATTTTAGAAAATAATGGTGAATAAACGTTAAAATAAAAAAGGACAATGCCAGGCAATACACCAGTTGTTGACATGTGCGTCAATGACATTGCGAGTCAACTAATATTATTACATTGTAGCACACTTCTGTGCTACATAACGATAACGTGAAGAAAACAGAGACTCAACACAAGGTGTTTGGTTTGTCTCAGACGTTTGTCCCTCCACTCGCTTCCTGTAGCGGAGGAAAGCGTACCAGACTCGATCAACAGCTGTTTGCCGCTTCTGGATCTTCTACTACGGCAGCTCAAGACTGAGCCGTTGATATGTACGTCATTTTGGTATGATTCTCCTCTAGCGTAAGGCCCCGACAATCGAGCACGAGGCTGCGTACGGCTCTCTGATCACGAGTTGTGCTTGATGGCTGCTTTTATAGCAGCGTGGAGCACCTGCCGAATACATGCAACAACGTGCTTCGGTGTTTTGCAGTGAAGCTATGCATCCCAACTAAAGGGGCTCGTCTAGTAGCTTCTTGCTATAGAGAGTGAATGGCGCTAGACCAAGTGTCACAACAATAAAAACTGGCATGTGAACCAGTACAAATGTCTGCTGAACTTCAGTATGTACAAATTAGTGAAAAATGATTTATTTAGTAAAAAAAAAATACTTAGTAAAAATGCAGTGATACCATACTTTAATCAAAGCATGGGATACTGGTTGAATGGTGTCACCTGTCAAAAATTCAATGGCTAGCGAGGATGGAAAAATTCCCTGTTAGGCTCACTACATGAAGGGCAGGGGTGGTGAATACCTTAACAATATTGAAAGACGAAGTTAAATTTTAAATAAAAAATTAAAACTAAAGAAATTAAAATGAAATTTACTTTTTCTTGAGGTTCGATAACCCGGTTATTCTTAAGAAGGAGAAGGAAACGAGATGTGAGTTTCCGAATTGGCGGCCACTGTGGCTGAGCAGTGGGAGAACTGAGCCCAGGTGCTTGGGGGAGCTGGAATGGGGGCCATGGGTAAAATATCGTGCCAGTTTGTGCCTATAAAGGTAGTGTAGGAAAATAAAAGCTCTTTCAGCAGCTACGGGATCTGTTCGGTGAACAAGAAAAAAATATCCATGTCAAAAAAATCTTAACTTTTCTGGTGTGGCTATTTTTTTTGCGTGTTTTTTATTTATTTTTTAAATTTCTTAATGTAAGTTGATCCTGCACTTCGTCGCAGTTCTATGTTACTAAAATAAAATATTCGAAGGAAAGAAATCAACGCGAAGAGCACCCCTCCACAGTTCTGACTGCGTACTGCCAGACTTTGATTCTTCTTATATTTCGGCAGTGAGTGTTGGCAGTTCTGATTGGAGAGGCTTTAGGAAGTTTATCTTTCCTACGCGAAGTGCGGCCCCTCACACTTCAGATTGTGCACTCTCAGAGGTACCAGTGGCTTTCTTCTATTCCTTCATTGGAAGGGAAGTTATGTAAAACCTGTCAAGCATTCGCTCTAGCCACCGTCCGCTCTGGCCTAGTAACGGAACGTAGAAGTGTAAAAGGAAGGATGGGGGGGGGGGGGGAGAAGCCTGAATGACAAAAATACCAGGCAGCGTGAGAGTTTCGTGCGATCAACGAATTTCAAAGTACTAATGATGAAGTATGGAACGAACTGACAGTAAATAAACAAATAAAAATAAACAGCTACAAAAATAGTAAGCAAGTAATAAAAAAAAATGTGTGGGATTTTTACTTCTTTTGGATTTTTTACTTTGGATTTTATTTCCTCCGGATTTTTTTCTTTGGATATTTTTTCCTCCATTTTATTTCCGTGGACTTTTCTTTGTTTTTTTTTTATTTTTTTAACCTAGATTCAATTTATTCTGACCTGTGATGACCTGTGGTTCCTCGGATCATGTCCCTAGGTTTACCCATCCGTTTGCTAGACTTATTTCTCCTTCAAACAACGTCTAGTAGTGTTCAAAATTGAGCCGGTTCAGCTGCACAAGCAGTCTTCTTACGACGACGTGAGACATCCCAAGAAATTTATTTTCCATTTTCATGAAGGTAAATCGCGAAATGAGTGGGTTTTGTTTTAGGCTGAGCGTGTGTTGGCCTAATAAGCGTGTGTTGGCCTAATATCATGATGGCAGATTTAGAATCCCTCGAGAACCATACAACATAGGTAAGGATGAGACCGGAAAGGAGCTTCAATCCGTATTTATTGCTTACTTTCGCCGTAATAGCGCCTCTTATAAATCAAGGGGAAAAGCACGTGAGATGGCACTAGGCTGGATTGTTAATCATTGCGTAGGCGGGAGCGGGCGAGAAGACGTGAATAATGGCGTCGGGTAGCAATAGGGGAAGAGCCGTAGGGGGAAGCCAGACTTTGATTTTCCGGGCGGCGTTTTTGCCGGACTTTCATGGCTTGTGGAAAGAGTTTTAATTTTTGCGGAATGCGGTTAGTGCCATGCTGTTTTTTTTATACTAGTTAACTGAATTTGAGCAGTTAGCCAAGCTGTCTTTCGGCTTTTAAATTGGCACGGTTTAAAGCTGAGTTAGTTTGTTTCCGATGAAAAACGACTGAATAATAAAAAAAAAAAATCAAACATTCTTTCCCAAACATATATACAGAAAAATTCTCTAATGGAAATGATCCTTTCTACCATTAATAACAATTTGTATGGGGGGGCCCCCCCCCGGGATGCATACAATTCTTACTGGACAACATTTCCCGTAAATTTTTCGTGCACATTTTTCAAATTTCCACAGGCTTTCACTATGTAGGCAAGTCATTTTTTAGTGAATTTCCACAGTTCTCTGAAATTTCCCGTGAACCTCGTTCTACCGTTCTGGCAAATTCTGCACACCTGGAAAGGGGGGGGGGGGGGATTCACTAAATCTTGTTTTAATAACACACTACTATATTGTATATAATGTATTATTGTATAAATTATAGATCAAACTAAATAATGGTCGTCTTTTGTTTGTACGTCGTGTTTTTAACGTGTGTCACGTACCAAGCACATTTTCAGTTAAACTATAGTAGTTTGTTAAATATTTGTGGGTGGAGGCAAAAGTTTGAACTAATTTTCCAATATTTATTCATTTTTAAAAATGTCACATCGCTTACTTTAAAAATTCTAGTTCATTTTTAGAATTTGATGTTTGTATCGATTTTAAGATTTACCATGTAGACAATAAACACTTTTTTTTTATTTTCACTTTTTTTAATTTTAACGAAACGAAGTATACTTCTGTTTTATCGTAATTTATTAAATAAACATTCATTTTGAGATTTACAGCATTTTTTAATGTAGGCGGTAATTAACCACGATCTTCGATCTCTAGGCGTATACCATAACAGTATTTTCATGCAGGAAAGTAAAAGTTGCCATTTCAGGGGGAAAAGGATGTTACGTGACCCCGGAGGTATTATGCGTATCTACGCTATGCTGTACATTCCCGTTAGTTTTAACGGATAAACAGCTAGTTGTGCCGTATTAATGCCGAATAATGAGCATTGGAAATTACAGCTTTAGTTTTGGCTATTATTCGACTAGTAAGGGGTCTTGCAACGAAATATCACATTTAGGGATGCTGAGCTAACTTCTTCCTTTCCACGACGTATACCCATGAAGGCAAAAAAAAAATCCTAAATCCAAGTATGAAAGCCGGGGTTTGTAATGGATTCCTTAGGAACGCGAGTGCATGTGAGGGTTTCGGATTATTGGTCTCCCAGCCAAGAGAAGGCAAGATTGAATTATTGGAACGCGTTGCAGACCTTGAAGGTTTGGACAGGAAGGTATAGTATGTAGCCAAACTTTGAATTGGCAGATTGGTAAACTAATATTCAGCACGTATGCCGGCTTCATCATAGCCTCAGGACCATAGATAGAAATGTTTTATGAGGGGCAGCGGATGCATTTTATGCCCCCCCCCACCCCCCACCCCCAAAATAAAAACTGGTTCAAGACTGACAACCCCTCCTTTCCTCCGAGATTCAAACTCCGTCAAGTCCAACCGTGATTTAACAAGCGAGAGAATAATACGTAATGTAGGGTTCAGACAAAACCTGGAGAACCTGGAAAACCTGGAAAACCTGGAGAAGCTGGAAAACCTTGAAAACCTGGAGAACCTGGAAAACCTGGAAATCTCAGGGAAAATTAAAATAGAGCCAAAATCTCAGGGAAATTTCAGGGAAAACAAGAAATTTGTTTGAAAATCAGGGGATGGACAGGGAAATTTGAAAAAATGGCTTTGTGTCTGGTCTGTTAGCAGATCAGAAACAAAATCCTATAGGCTAGCAGCAAATGTTTTAATTTGTGTCTAAATATGTTCAAGTATTTTAGATACAACTTCAATAAACCAAATCTCAACTATAGTACCAATATCTGTGATGGAAATCCTTTTAGTACCGTCTGGACTAGTCTCTAAACGGCTGTTTTCTGGGATGTTGGATTATTATCGCACAAATATTAATAAAAACATTAGCTACTGCCTGTTTGCCTGACATCTTGTTAATACCCGGAAATTACCATTAGATGCACCTGGGAGTGCCAGGGAAATTGAGAATTAATAAATTGTCTGAACCCTGTAATAAGGTGGTCGATGACTGGCAAAAGGGGCCTGGCAAAGTCACTAGTCAGTGTGTGCCGGCCAGGGTAGTGTGAAAGACTGCTGGGCTTCTTCAGTGCCTATGTGATCCGTTGTGGCCTACTGGACGTTATCTCTGCCCCTGCAATGTTGAGGGATTTCCCGATTTGCCTTCCCGAGTTTGCCCCTCTTCTAACTTTACGTCTTTCTCCTTTAAAAGCTACTGATAAAGTTCTTATACGGTTTTACACGAGTAAATAAGGGGGAGCTGACGGTGTGAAAAAATGTGAAAAATATGAAAATTGGGTAATGGTGTTAAAAAAATTGAAAAATGTGTATCGGTGGCATTAAATTTGGAGTGGTGGTATGAAAAAAAGACAACGCTCAAACTCAAGTAAAATCTTATCAAATTAGCCCTCATAATTTTGGGCCCGGAATTTGGTGTTTGTGGTTAATGTCACATAATTCGCGATACTGACCGAAAGAATTATGGCCAGAAAAGGCTCGCTTCGTTTTACTGCGCAGAATTGTTGCGTGTGCGTTATATTGTGCTTGAAATGGAATGTCGTCCCTGTGCAGAGTTGCAGCATCGATCTGCTTGTTATGGTGGTATGTGTAACTGCAATATCGTACAAAAAATACTTCTATTGAAGAATTGTGAAACATTGGTGTGGCATATCAGATGTGAAAAGGGAAGAAATAGTGATGCGAAAAATTAAGTAGGTATGCGAAAAATGTGGAAATAAAATAGTAATTTTGCGAATAAATTTAAAAAAAAAATGAAAATAAGGAATGTGAACGTTTGTGAAAAAAAGTTATAATTTTTAGTATAATAGATTTTTAAAAAGCCCTCAAATAGCCAGAAAAAAAAAACACTGAAATTGTGAAGAAATTAAAAGATTACTTAGGAAAAATACTTCGATTGAAGTATTGTGAAACATTGGTGTGGTATATCAGATGTGAAAAGGGAAGAAGCAGTGATGCAAAAAATTAAGTAGGTATGCGATAAATGTGGATAAAAAAGTAATTATGCGAATAAAATGAAAATAAGGAATGTGGACGATTGTGAAAAAACCGGTACCCCGGCAGCACCCTGATTTTGTTTCCGACGATGTAAAGCTCCAAGAAGTTATTTACCGAACTAAAAAAAATCTTTAGACCGTTATTCATGTAGGTAGGTCTACTGAAGACTCCACTAACTGATCTATAAAAACAAAGTGTCTGACCATAGTACTCACTTAAAAATAACTTGTTTAGGCAGGACGATTGCTGCTTAAATTAACCTTCTGAATGACCTGTTTGTCTGTTTTGGGATGGAATGGATGGGTGGGCATTGGCTTTTAGCTAGAGGGGAACAGGAAAGGATTTTTGTTTACGTTCCATCTTCCCCCAGAGTCTCGTAATTTGTTGGGGAGACCAGCTGGTGAATGGTAATGTTGGTCATTGGCAAGGCATTAAGGCCCTAGTGCCAAGAGTTGATAAATTGATTATCTCATAAAGAACTGGCTGTAGGCAAAACGGCTTTTACCTTCAGCGACGAACGACAGACTTCGTTTAACCTAATGGCTTTTCTCAGAATTTTAAGCTGCGGTTTTGTTGCAAGTTCGGGGCCTCGTGCTTATTAAATTTAATAGTCGGCTCGTTCTTCTATAATTCGGAGAATGAAATAAGTTGATTTGAAATCCGGCTCACGGTAGATACGCTACGAACTGGTACGAATCGAAAATTGAGTTTTATTATTCCTCAAATACCTCCACAATGTAAATTCGTATTTTTGTTGGACATACGAAATGTTGGCTTCACTAAACAACAGTGAAGCCAACATTTACACTGTCAGCATTTCACTGTGACTGTGTATTGTGTAGGATGTTGTAATGTGGGCAAATTTGTAAGTAAATGCCACATTTACTCTTTTCAATGGTATTTGTAGTTTACTTGGCGAAGTATACAATCATCACCGGTGTCAGACGTCAATCGTCGAGTGAAAATAGACTGTTGATGATTAGTTTGTCTGCTAGCCAAGACTACTAAAATGGCCATTAATGAGCAATTAGCCAAACTGTTTGCAGCGTTGCATCCAGAATTTCGTGTGACCGCCGAATCAGAGTTTGAAGCATTGGTGGCTACAACTCTCGTCAATATTTTGGCACTTCCCAAGCTAACAATGGTGCCTATTGAAGCGTCGTGTGGTGAGGCAGTGATGAAATTGTGGTATCGAACGATGTGACGTGTCCCCCCCCCCCCCACTCGTTATGTGTCCAGTTGTGTAGGTGATCCAAAGGTATGCAAACTCGATGTAATTTACCCTTAAAAATATTGTTCGTAACAGAACACTCATAACGTATGCAAATGACTGGTATATGCATCTAAGGGCATAAGCTGTATCAGATATAGTTGTTCACATTTTTGTTCTCTCGTCAGAACTGCTGTGGTCTCCTCGATTTTTGCCGTTTGGAAATGGGAATTTAATGGAATGCACGCTACCATCGGTTTGGTTTGTAGAGGACGTCAGAGCGTAGGTTCGGATCGGAGCAGCCATCAAGGTTTTTAGGGATGAATTGATTTTTGGATTCACGAAGTGCCTGTCAACTTAAAGGTTTATGACTCTAGACTGTTGACTGGAATGTGTCTTGAAATACTCGTTATTGATCCATCTGCGACGGAATGGGTGACGATCGCAACCGATAAGGATGAGTGACATCAATTTTTTTTTGGTGAGGCACGGGGGGGGGGGGGTGGCAGGATATTATGCGCTGAAAATAAGGGCTTTGTACGTGGGTCTGCTTGAGGCGATAGATCCTAACTTTTGTTAGGGTGAACCAGTCTGTCAGAAGGGTTGTTACTTGGAAAATTCGGTAATTTGTATTTTTAACGATTCGGCAATGGATTCCACTATTCGTTCGTAAACTTACTATGTAGCTGGTGTGATCTGCGAAATGGGTATGTTATGTTCGTACGGGTCTTAAAAACGTAGAAAAGTCCTGGGAAATAAAAATAGAAGAGGCCTGGAAAAATATCTCGAGGCTTTGAAGAATCCTGACATTTTTCGGTCAGTTTTCATACAGAAACTCACTTATTCAGAAAGCATTTTTGTTTTCTGGCGTCTATAGTTCCAAAGTCCAAGTATCGGATTGGATACCTCCCCCCCCCCCCAAAAAAAAAAAAACCAAAATAAATAAATCTAAAATTATTATTTTTTTCTTTGATGATCATATTATATAGTCGTCTGCTGTGTTTTTATCGGCCGAACGAGCGAAGCCATTGAGGCCGAATATTTGACTGAATTTGGATTTTGTGTTTGTGTGTTTTGAACGCGATAACGTTGGCAGTTTTCTTCCGATTTGGCTGAAGCTTCACGGCAAGAGAACTTTGTTACATGAAATTCCAGAGTTCGTAGGTGAAATTAGGGATCGACCTATACATAAAAATACCGAACCGATCCGATACCGATATTTCCCCCTCACTCCGGTCCGAAACAGATTCCGATACACCGATACCGATAACTATTTTTTTAAAAAGTCAACAGGTAAAAAAGTCAAACTCATTCGTACCTCTGACCTTAAAAAAACCCAGTCCACACTGCAGAAAGGCCTAATTGCAAAAAGCCGACAGTACGCACGCGTTAAATTTACCGAGACGCTGTCCAGACGATGTCTTGCGATGCGAGCGGTGCTATACAGGAAAGGTTTCTCTCAAGCTAGGCAGAATAGCCAGTGCACACGGAAGATGGTCGTATCGGAAAAATATCTGTAAATAAATACCGATACAGATCCGATACCGATGCACGAAAAATACCGATAATATCTGTAAATACCGATACCGATTTTAATATCTGTCTATCCCTAGGTGAAATTCCTACCTCGTATATTTTCGGAGACATTCGGGTTTTCCGTTGGATGGCTAAGCCGATAAGATAGCCAGATCTGTAAGGCTAGTGCATCCCTAGGTATGACGTCACTTTCGCATTGCAGTTTTGGAAGGTCTGAATGGCTGACGTAACGACAAATAGGACACGTGTCGACAAGAGTGGAGCCGAACCTTGTCTTCCGGCACTGGCGAGTTGAAATGATTAGATAGCGGTTTTCTGGGATAGCATGAAAGTACTTCCTAAAAGGTCATTACAGCCTACAAAGGGAGTTGCTTAGTTTCAAGATGACGTTTTGATTACTTTGCACAAAATGCTCCACAAAGCCCTACCCTTTTAAAGAAATGGCTTGGTCGTCAGCTATGCTGCTGTCATTTGTTGTTGCTTAGGTCTGACGTACGAGGCGTTGTTCGTTGAAGCTTCCGGTTGGTTTGTTGCCTGCCAGCGATTCTGTCGAAATGAATGGAGTCATTGTAGTGGCGTTTAAATTTTGAGCAACCAACCCAAGAAGACGTTTCGTGCTTGGAGATGTGACGCATATTATTCTCTGTCTTTATCTCTACCCTTCCCCCCCCCCCCCCGGCCAATTCCCTTCTTCCTTTCTCCTTTCTCCTTTCTCCTTTCGTGCTCCCGCGCGTTTTCTAACAATAAATCAATTTTGATTCGGCTGTTTGGAAAATGTGCCCTGCTTCGGTGCACGATCGAAACTTATGTATTGGAGAAATCTGCGCGCTTTTGTAAATTGATGTTAATCGTGTTTGTAGTGTTTTTCACCCCTCGCGACAATGGCAGTTTTTAGAATTTCGCCACTAAAGCTGAAATGTGAATTAGATAGGGTTTATTAATATCTCGAGTTCGTGGTCCTTCGTGCCCCCCCCCCC
>JAHWFP010013331.1:15117-34231 GCA_023313725.1 Lithobius niger
CATCCCAACAGCGTCGCCTAAACTCAAAGGGGGTCCTCGGAAGGAATAATTGGGCGTGTTCAGTTAGAAGTTCTCATCGTTAGGGCTGACTCGGTATGATTGTTATGGTTTATTTCCTTCCCCTTTCTGATCCGCTCAATCAAGGATTACATTTTGGGGGAGGTGGTGGGTGGCTTGGTCTGACTGACTCCCGAGCCAAATAATCACCTGAATATTATAAATGATGCATTTCTGTTGTTGTTGGGGGACTTTGGGATTCGTGGTTGGGGGAGAGAGTGGAGGGGCGGCGGGGAGGGGTAGGAAGGATAGTCGTTAGTGGGACTGAGCGAACTCTGATTGCAAATGAGGAGGAAGTTGTGACCGTGATTCGAAACTAATCGGTGATGCGTAGATGGCATCCTGGCTCGTGCTGAGAGCGTATCTCGTCTCCACCCTCTTCCCCCACCCACCCACCGCCATTGATTAGGCTACCCAATGACAGTGCGAATATGGGAATACGGATTATGAGCGCGTGCACGCATTGGATGATGGTGGATCAGACAGGTTCTTCCCCCCCCCCCTCCCCAATCCCCATCATCCGCCCCCACTACCCGGTGCCGCCGCTCTCGACCCCTGCTCTCAACCTGACATTGTGTCATTGCATAATGTGGCTGGTTCAGTGGAAGTTGGCCGCCCCCGCCGCCATCCTTTTTTTTATTCGGGACTCTTGAGATTTGATTGCATGTGGTTGCGTTTATTATTTTAAGATGGGGCTTATGCTCGAGGAGTCCGCTAAAGGGGATAGTTTGAGTTTCGTTATGTCTTCCTCTTTCTGGGAGAAGCCTCATGGAACAGATGGACTGTACGGCTGCTTTCCCGATAAGACGTTACAACTTCCCCCGCCGTCCAAGTCGGACCCGCTCGCGTTTCTGTACCGGGATATTTTGTTCAACGCGCTCGAGTTGTCAGCTAAGTGGCCCTGCAAGTTTCTCAGCCCGTACTGCAGGTAAGATTTGAAAAGAAAAAAAAAAAACGGAGCTATTTAAAAGATTTTGATCACAACTTGTTTTATTTTTTAGTTTCTTTCTGTTTTTTTTTTTCTGTTAGTCGTAGTGTTTGCGGGTTTCAAATTTTTTCCCCCCGTTTGTGAACGTCGAGAAGGTTAGGTTAATTCGAGCGCCGTGTGCTGGAAACCTTTTTTTCTTTTCCAGTGTACGCTGCAGCAGTCTTGAGGCTGGTTAGCTTTTTTCTCAAATCTTTTAAGTCTTTTTTTGTGCTTTTTTTTTTTCAGCGTGCATTAATTAAAAAAAAATGTTAAAATGGTTTGAATACAAAGCCACTGTTATTAAAGAAAGTAAAAAAAAAAAAAATAAATTAGGCGCTTCGAACAACCTCTCTTTAAACCGTCAACATTGAATTAATTCTGCTCGAGTAGGGCAGGGAAGCTGACGAGTGGGGGGAGTTTTTCCCGTGTCGTGCAGGTAAGCTTCGCTCTAACGTTGATGAGTTCGGGGTTTGCTGCGAGCGCATCTTTGGTTTGCTTTTAGAAAATAAATAGTCTACTAATGTGATCGTCTATTTTCATACTGTTTGGCATGAATTGTTCAACATTGGCTGTGATCAATAAGATATGAAAGGAAACCGAGTTTTGCAGAAATTCGGAGGAAGTGGTCTCGAAGGTTACACGGATAAAAACCACAAGAACTTCGATTTTATTTTGGGGTCTGTTGAAACACAAAATGACGAAGTCTTCGGGCAGCAGCTGCCCCGAAGCGTACAGCTGCCCCCGTGCAGTCGTATAGACGTCGCGTGAAGCTTTCTTTATGCCCCATGTAAAAAAAAAATTGCAACATTTACATAGGTTTTACGGAGTGTAAACAAAAAATGTTTCTCACAGGAAAGCGAGCATACAGTATAATGGAAACAAGTACGTATAAAATAAGTCCAGTAAGATAAGTTTGGAAAGGGTGGCGGGCGGGGGGCCCCCCGACATGCTTCTTGGAAAAGGTGAGGAAATCGTTGATGTACGAACTCTGAAAAGTGAGATATGTAAAGTGAAGTTATGTAAAACACTGTTAAACGCCAGTGGTATTCATGCACTGTATTTTAGGGTTGATTAAAATCGTGATTAAAAAAGAAATTATTAGATATTGCTGTGTTGCACTAACCGCAACGTAACAAAATGAGTACTAGTTTCCATTACAAATTTGATAGCAAACATCAAAAAATAAAACAAGGAAAAATGTGAGTTACATAGTGAGTGAGTGGAAAAGAACTGAAAATGAAGCTGGTCAATAGTTATTGCTTGAGATTGTTAAAATTATAATCATGGTTTAAAATTTAATAATGAAAAAAATCCAATCAATCCACATCGAATCGTGAAATATCGGAATTTTCCTTCTTTTGGCCTATTACATTGCCTTAAAGTCGATTTGGGGGTGTATGACCGCTTAGCCGAAGAATTCTTTTCTAAATTAACGTGCCTCGCTCGAGCTGTCGCCCTCGCTGCGGGTAAACATATAATATCAGAAACCGCAACTAATTACAACTTCCTTCCAATTAGGAATTCATACTTCCCCAACGTCAATTTTTGTAAGAATAATTTGATTCGGCAAAACGGGAATTCCTCTTTCGCCGAATTTTAATCCTAGCTTAAGTTTCGGTGAAACGGGAAAGATTTTCGGCGAAACGAGAATCGGTGAAACGGATCTATACCAACTTGAGAGCGGGGAGGGGTGGGGGAAGCAGATGTGCACGGAAAGGCAGTTAGCCTTTTCTCAAGACGTCTGTCTTTTATAAATGTTGTTGATAGCGCGCCACAATTCCAATGTGGGGGTTAGATGCCGTGCAACGCCGTCACAAATAAAAGAAATAAAGTGCTTTATGGCTTGCCGCCGACTAGTGTAGCGGTCAGACGGCGGTCTTCGGCTGAGGAAGTCTGGTTACCACGGCAACAGCCGAATTTACTCCGATATTAAGAAACGTTTTGATAAACAAGACGTTGAGTGTTTACTGCGTGGTTAAAATTTGATAGTGAATTTCAAAAGCGAATTTTTCAGTTAGGTCGAAAAGATGTTTTCACAGTTTGTTTGCGCTGGCAACGTCTATGAATCTTTGCTGTTGAAAAATGTAAATGTTCAGGATTTGAGCAAACACTGGATAATATTTGAAAATTGCTTCCACCCTAGTCTCTGCATCTCACGATAATCCCTTTAAAAAAAAAAAGTCGTGAATACATTTTTTCCCGTCTCCGCAGTTTTAAAACTGTTTACTGTGTGTAAACGTCAGATTTTGTTGTAATATCCGGACCTTTATTAAGTGTAGAACTATGAGGTGTGCAATAACTCGAAAAATTCGAGCCGGGTGTCTTAACTGGGCTCGCGAACTGACTTCCACACTCGAGATGCTCGATACTGACAAAAACGGGTTAACTTCGCCATTTTCTGACCCAGTTTGTACAGTATTACAGTATCCAAATGCACTGGCTCAACGAGAGCCTTCCAATGATATAGGTTAGAAGCCTGCTGCCCAAACTAATTCTCAAGTTATCGTTCAAGTCATGAAGCTATTTGTAACCAAAGACTCACACTACCAATTAAACCGCAGTTTACTTACTTATTAGTGTTATCCTAACAAATTGAAAAGCGCTTGCTAACTCAACTAAATTATACTACTCGTGCAACCACTGAGATAAAATTGTTGCCTTTATTTCGCATCCAAAACAGCCCAAAAAAAAAAACCTTTGGGGAAGGGGGGATACTGTGGAGACTTAATGGTTGATGTTGACCGAGAAGCTTATCAAGGCTTAAGACGTGTATTCTAATGCGATTATTACTGTCTCATTTGTCAGGCGGCAAGAATTCTTGATTGTGCGTTCGGTAAATGACCCTTCATTCTTGACCTTTAAGCCTGTCTTCGTCTTCCTCCCCTCCCCCACCCCAGATTTTAAACATTGTCTTTGTAACGAGTAACATTCAGTAACGAGTAACATTGTAACGAGTAACATTCAGTACAACAGTTGCCGACCAGTTTCAGATACAAAACGCATTTTCGAGAATTTGTAAGCGTAAGGCTACATCGTAGTGATCCGTGAAACTGGGGTTGATGGTGGCAGTTCTTTGCAGTTGGTATTTAGTTTCTCGGTCAGGGATTATTTGATTTTCTAGCGCTGAAGTTTGTTTCTCAGTCGAAATGAGGAAATTAAAGCCTTTTTTTGAAGCCGCGGTATTCCTCAATGTTATTTTTTTTGTGCGCCTTTGTTGGTTTTTTTCTCTATACAACTGTATAGAACTGTAATAATTTTTACGCTGTGCTATTGATACTTAAAACTGAACTGCTTAAAAAATGCCCATGTCGCTGGGGGGCATCAAGTTATCCTAGGAATTTCATGGGAAAATTGTTCTTCATACTGAGAAACAAAACCTTATCAATTAAAAAGGAGGTAAATCCAAATATTTCCCTTGTATTATTATAATATTAATTTTACGTCTCACTGAGGAAGTCTTCACTTTGGGCTGCTTTTTCCTCCACCATAGAATCGTGAAGCTGATTGCAATGATGACATCGTGACCGCTTCTTCTATTCCATTCATTATTTTGGGCTGCTTGTTTTGGGGAATTCTCAACCCTGAAGTCAGGTGGTATATATAGTAGCTTGTTAGCCGAACTGGATTGAAGTCAGAATTTTGAAGTTTTGAAACCTGCTGAAACATTTTTTGAACAGATGCTTCGTGTTGGTGGAGGGACAGAACAGAGCACCTGGAGGAAATCTCCCACAGGATCAAAACACAGAAGTTAATCGGAAATTTACACGGGTCAGAGAAAAGAGCAGTGGACAGTCTCTCATCCTATCCAGCCGTAAAACTTAAATCTGCCGCTGAACCAGTAAGCGCCAACCAGTTTTTGAGCCCGCATCTTCACATGTCAATGCTAACGCATCATTTTCCCATACAATGTAAAATTAAGTCACTTGTGGCAACATGGATACACAAGCGAAATCGAATACATGCAGCCACTTATGAAGCAACCCGAAGGAGGCTTCTCTGTACGGCTAGGGAGTGCAATCGTTGTCAACTGCGACAGGTTTGCACATTTTCGCGATGCCAGACCTTTTCATTCATTAAATCGCCGCTATAAAAGGGCTGTTAAAGTACGAACAGGATCAGAAGCCCCGTGCACCCTTTGGTGTGTGGAGGGAAAGAGCTAAGAACAGAGAACATAAATGCAAGCGGTACAATTCGGCGACTCAAAAGTGGCCGAAAAGAGTGGGCTCTTAAACGGCAACTGAGGAATCAACCAAGTCTGGTGCGCAAACCTTTGCACAATGGCTAGCGAGCAGGGAGTAATTCGGGGCTTAAACCATAAAATATGCGTTGTCTATGTACCAACACCATTACACACCTAGTTCCTATTTCATATATTCTACACTTGTCATTTATGCTATAGAGTCCAGAAGTTCTCTGGAACTCCATTTTCTCTTTGAAATTGAGCGTTTTCGACCAGCCTGTTTTGAGGTATCTTTTTACAACAAAAGAGAGAGAGAGAGCGAGCGATATGGCTGCCTTAGTTGGAATTGCGGCCGCGTTTGTTTTGATTGGCATTTTGCCATTTTTATTCTTTTGGTCGAAAGCGTCAAGTCGGAAAACAACTCATTTGCATGCATTACGTTAGTTTTTAATGGTTTTGAACGCGGAGAAAAATACGATTCTTTGAAAAAAAAATAAAAGGTAACTGTTCAAGGTAACTGACGTTAGTGGGGTTTGAGGACTTTTTTTTTAATACCAAGACATTTTAATGGGCTGTTTGAGCTTAAATACGTTTAACCTTTTTTCCCTTTAAAGGTTAAAAAACGCTATAGGTTTTTTTTTACGTAGTTTGCTTACAAAACAGGCATATGAGATGTGTGTTGGAGGTAAGCGAATTTGAAATTTCTTTTGAACAACACGTCTGAATTAAAACACACCGCCTCTGTAATGCACCTGATTAATTTTTAACAAATCGGGATTAATTCTGTATTTTAGTCTTCTTCATTCCTTGGAGTTATATTTTTTGAATGGACCGAACCTCACCCTGTATTTGTCGCATACCTCTGGAAAATACCGTCTGCAGCGCAGCATGTTTATAGGGTTGACTGAATGTAAGAAAACCCTATAGCACAGGAAAGCCAACATAAAGCAGCCACTTAAAAGGTACGTTCCTTCCGGTTGGCTTTCCTGTTTGGCTCAGTTTTGCAACATTACGTCAGACATGTGTAAATGTTGCAAAGGCATTCATTTTCCTATTTTTTTCCCTCGTGAGAAACTGTTTAGCCACACTGACTGTGACGTATGTAAGTGTTGCAAAAGCAGTTTCGAGCAGGATGCTCGAGTGTAGTGAGAAGGTATGTCCTTTCAACCCTAGCTTTGGGTGGAGCCGCATAGGCAAACCGAGTTTCATGATGCCCACACTGCTGGTTATGCCCAACGACGAAAAATCAGCTTTGTGGGGGTACCCTGGGCAAGCTAAACGGTCAAGTGGATAGTACCTTTTAGTCTCCAAGTCCGGGGGTACACGAAATCGAATCGCGTCTCTCACCTACGAGACTGAAAACTGATCCCCGCAACAGCGTAACGTAATACCTAGTTAACAGCACGGCGTGGTGGCAATAATTAAATTATTGAAATGGAATTATTGTTTTCCATGGCATGTCTCGTCCCTTTTCTTAATTCAGTAAATCGCCTTTAGTTAGTTTTTTCTGTCCCTTTTAAAAAAAAATTTTTCCTTCAAGGGTGTCCCCCAAGAGAACCAATAAAATATATTGCTTCCTGTGTGGTATCATTTGTGGTCATGGTGGCTTAATGGTGAGTGAGCTCGGCTAGGACTAGAAGCTCTTTGTTCTGTTTCGCACCTGGCTAATTGCCTTATAAACAAACCACAAATTTGCGTCGGTAGTGCTGGGATAAAATTGTTTGTGGCCAACTAGCCCTGGTTGCTCCTTGGGCTTTAGTATATCTACTTTAATAAAATCCATCATGTCTAAAAATACAAAATAAGGAAGGGAGTAGTTTCGCTTTAGATAAGGCTTTATCTGACACGTGCAACAGAACGCAAGGGATTTAAAGGCGTCAACTTAAGTTGCGTAAGTAACGAGCAAAGTTAACTATGCTGAGGGTCAATTTTTTTTCTGTGTTCTTCTGTCAAGAGTAAATAGAAAGGGGAACGAGTAAAGAGTGAGGAAATTTTATTGGAAGGGGTAAAAGAGAGGAAGAAGCGAAGCTGTGGTAATAGAAGACAAATAAGCAATCCCCCCTCATAGCAATCAGTTTGCTGCATCGAAGCCCAACATGAGGCTGTGTCAACGAAAGTATTTCTTTCCGTTCGTTACTTCGTACACATGGAACACGCCATCAGGGACGTAAAGGTCCCTGATGCCATGGACTGGCAGTAGACATCACTGTCTACACTGTAAAGAAGATGAGCAAAGCACCACCAACATTTTGTGAGTGGCAGGTCTGGACAGGGTCTATGTACTACCCGTGCACACTGCAAAACTGCCGGTACACATTTCGTGTGGCGTCCCAGCTTCATATACGCTCTTCCGAGTGTAGCCAGTGTGTATCATGAACGGAGAAGATTAATCACGTCGTGGTTCACTCGGCCATCAGTGCTTGTACTGACGTCAGTACGGTTATAATGGCGGTGGATTATGCAAGTCTGCAGTCTATATGTATTCGAACGACCTCAGTTCGATTCCCGACCTGGTGATTACACGGGATTCTTTTCGTCCAAATGGCTACGTACTGGTTTCATCCTGCAGCATTCCGATTGCTACGACGGGGTCACTTCACTGGCGGGGGGGGGGGGAGAGAAGGGATAGGACCCTCAAGACCATGTAACAGTAATGTTTTGTCGTTTTAGTGCTTTTGAAATGTTCAAAAAAAGCAAGTTAGAAATGTTAAACTGCCATTTATGCGTTCTTTGTTTACAGTTATCAAATTTCACTCTAAACTTTGGGTCTTATCTGTATTTGAAGAGGGGGGGGGCGGGGCAATCAGCGTTTCGTCTGTTTACTTAGGTTTCCGTGTGTAACCTACTCTGTGTGCTGACTATTTTTAAGTAAAGTGGCTGTATTTTTAAAAAGAACATTGCAACCGCACGTTTTTATCAATTAATTTCATGTCTGCCGTCCGAAGCAAACCAACATTGTGTAAATAAATCGGCATAATTTTAACCCTTTCTAGCCGTGTGTAGTAAGGGTCACAGGGGCAAAGGAGCTATTGTTTGTCCTTTTTATTATTAAAGAGAGTAAAAGCGTCACGTTTTGATTTGCTTTGCTTAATCTGAGCAAACATACCACGCGGGTTTTCAGAGGCCTGATTCAATGTAAAAGCAAATAAATCAATTAAGACGTGCCAACGCTAATAAAATACGACGTTGGTGTTGTACCATGTAAGCTCTCATAACCTTAAGCACACATATACCTTCAAAAGAAGAAGAAAAAAACCTTGTTTTGATCTGTTCCGCGACAAAAAGCAGACCTTTCCGCCTGTCATCTCTAAAAAGGAATTTGGGGATGAAACATGGCAGTTCTATCTCTTTGCCCTCTCTCTCTCTCTCTCTTTCTCTCTCATCCAAAGCTTTTTACCCAAACCTTTTTTGCTATAAAAATTTATGGCTTAGTCATCATCCCTATGAGCAAACACGACAACCAACCAGATTGCTCGATAACCTCTTGCACCAGTCATTAGCGTTGGAGCACATATAGAGGTGTAAAACGTAACAGAAGCTGGGTTTATCGGCGGAACGTAATCGCGGACAACGATTAATAAAATGTTGTAAAAACTACCCATTCCACTATACATCGTCCTAAAGACGACATACATAGCCTTTTAGGCTTTTTTAACCCCCTATATACGCATCATTAACCCTTTGGGCTAACTACTATTAAAGTGGATATACCTCCTAGTAGCATTTTTCTCCATCCTCCACATCAAGTACGGCCCCAAAGGTCTATTTATTTACCGTTAATCTTTCCCTTGCTAAAAATCCGTTTTAAAATGTGGTGTCTAGGAGATTTTCTGTTGAATATTGGGCAACTTTATTTACGTTCTGGAAGAACGTACGTGTATGATGCTTTGCACGCCTACAATGACCTTGAAGTTTTATCTGTGTGTGCGCAGTACTAATTTAAATCGTTTGCTAGTAATTACTATGAGATAAAAAATCTAAAAGGTTAATGCAGTAAAAATTAAAATTAATTATTCCTATAGATCGCCGAAGCAAAATGATAAGACACTAGTTTAGAAAATTATAAATTATGATTTTCAAATGCAAGAATCATTCCGGTTTTTGACGACAGAATCAATGTGTTCACGCTGGCTGGACTATTAGGCACAATGCCAACTGAGACAGTAGCTACGTCTGCGAGGAACGAAGCTACTGTCTCAGTTGACCTTGGCTAGGGTAAATACGCGGATGTGATCGTCGCGTGGCTGCTATAAGGCAGGCCGGATGTTGCTTTAACACGTCACACTAGCTGGGTGTCCCGGGACTCGACCATGATAGCTAGCAAGCACAGCCCAGTGGTTAGCATGGGTGGCAAAATTCGTTTTATCCCGACATAAGTTTTTTAAATATCACGATAACATCTCGATAAAATTAATTTTGAGGCTGGAATAACCATTATAATTTTATTAATTAAAAAAAATCCCTTGGCTGAAGCCTGCAGCAGGCTGCGATCGTCCTACATAATAAGCACAAGTAAAGACGAGCGGATGTCAGCATAAATGTGTAAGAATTCGACACATTTGGACGTAAATCTGGTGACGTGAACTTTCAAAAATAATCTGCTATTTTAGAAGGATAATTACCGAAATTTGTTTGTATTTTTTTTTAGCCCTTCTTTTGAGCTCTTTTGAGTGGTATTGATTTATAGTCCATCATCGCAGCTCATGGCCTAGCACTTGAATCGAACTGTTGTGACGTTATATTCAGTGACTCACCTTTTATATCAGTGGGCGAGTGGCCATATTGGAGAAAGGTGGCATGGCAGTGCTTCGGAGGAGGACTGGTTCACCTGTCATTTGAGCGCATTAAGACTCAATTTCTTGTGTATGTTTTGCTTTTACTCTTGTCTACGTTTTCTCTTATACTCAGAATAGGCCGTACAATTTTCTGAAACCTCTCTCAAAGAAAGTTATTCAGTTAGATCAAGTCCAACTGTTTAAGATGAAAAATAAAAGTTAAAGTAGTATCATTAAAAAAACTGACTCAAGGTTGGACAATTGAAAATCAGTACGAAAGTATTCATTTTATTCTGGAACGTCAATTACAAAACAATCCCAAGTGGGTGATTTAAAACGCAATTTTCAAGTAGAATTTCATTGCGATTTAATAAAAAAAAAAAGTGGTTTAATTGAAATGTGTTAAAGGTACTTGCTTCCTTTTTGGCTTACTTGTACGACTTAAGTTTGCAGATTTAGTTCAGACGTGTGTAAACGTTGCAAACGCTTTTGCCTTTTTTTCCCCCACGTACCAGACGGTTTTGCTACATTCCTCAAATGTATCTTAATTGTTTCAAAAGCCATTTACTGCAATTTTCAAATTTTGCCAAAATTTGACTGTGCAAAATTTGAATAATTGCAGTGATTAAGATGGTACATAAACATTCCAGAGCGATTAAAAAAACATTATTTTATTTATTTTTAAACTCTGAACTTTTGCAGCATTTTGCTTACAGCGTTTTATTTATTTTTTAGGCTGTAGCCTAAGCATTTATCAAAATTATTTTTTTTCAGTGTGCTGCTTTAAGATGGTGTAAAAACAAGTTCTAGTTGAATTTGGTTCCCATGGCTCTGCACTTTGGTGCACTAGGTCGGACTTAAAAGCTAAAAATATAAATTATAAATGAGGTTACAGTTTGAGTTTTGAAATTTTGAAATTAAACAAACGTTATTTTTAAAATTTGCCAACAAACTATTTCAAAAATAGATTTTTCTTCTTCAAATCTTGGCTGAAGGCCTATTAACTGTCCAATAAAATATGTTGACCAGAAATTTTCTACAAGTCATTTATTGAAATGCAGATTTATGGTAATTAATTAAGCATAATTGCCATAATAATGAAAGTATTGAAATTTCAACTCGGAAAAAGTTCTTTAAAAACCTGATGTGAATGTGAGAGACAAAATATTTTTTTCTTGCCATTCATACAAACAATTTTTTTTTAGATTGGTTATGTGCCACCTTAACTACGTCTTATTCTAAAAAAAACTGCTGTTAACTTTTTTATCCTTGGCAAGCTTGCGGAGTTGCGGGCGTAATACGAATGTTTTATTCTCAACTTTTTTGTTTGGCAGGGTTTTCGTTTTCAACAACCGTTGAGGTCTGGAATCATGTTGGGGCGTCGGGTATCCGAACTTGAACTGCCGAGATTTTATTCACTTCCAGGTATCATGGCGCTGAAAAGAGGTTTTAGATTTCTGCTCTAATAGCAGTATCAACTTACCGCAACTCGTCCCATTATTTTGTATTGTTTCGATCTGGTACCAGCGAATGTGCATGAAAAAAAATCACTACTTGAGTTAGCTATCAGTCGAACTTCGCCTTGAAGTACCTACCACAATGATGGGTTTAATAGTGGGAACGGCTTGACGTACGACTGGAGTACCCCACCACCCAGCACCAAAAATGGCATCCGGCCAAACACCAGGTAATCGCCTTGAGTTCTTGTGCGCGCGTGGTGTCTATTCCTAGCATGAGAAACACTATTCTGAGAGTTCCTTACGATGCCTCTCAACACCAATCACACCGTTTGGGACGAGTTTTACTAGGGTAAATGCAGGGTCCCAGTACGTTGTAGCATTTCTTTGGATTCTAAGTAAGCATCCAGAGCGGCGAGTTAGTTTAAACCTCTGAAGTCTGTGTTGCCTAGTTGCTTGCTTGCTTGTCTTATGGCGCTTCGTCTCGTTCAGCGATGAAAAATGTTAATTTTAAAGTAGTGTAAATATAGGCCGCCTTGGCCTATAATGGTCGTACGTTTTCTGTTTCTGTTAGTTTGAGTTTTTTTTTGAGTTCGCCGTTGTAGGTGTAGTTTTAGTTTTAGAAGCACGGTAGCCAAATGTTCGGCTGGTGGTCCAAAACCAAAGGATGTGTCGTAGCATTTTTTGTGATATTGTTCGTGTTTCGGAGTCGCGTCGTGAAACAAACCAACTGTCGTCCCTGCAGCAAACCTTGTAGGTAGGGAACACTTTTTTTTTCCGCCTTTGAACATGGTGCTCGTGCACTTACTGACCCCCTAACTTGCAAATAATACACGGCTGAAAATTAACAACTTTTAAAACTGGGTTTTTTTAATTTTTTTGTTTTGTTTTTGCTACGTAATGGAACACCTCTAACGATTGTAACACTGGAATTGAAAAAAAAAACAATGCGTTTCCACTTATCATATCACCAGACAATAAAAGAGTTACGGAGACTATATGGAGAGCTGAATAATCAGCTTCAAATTATAACAGTCACAGTCTTATCTCACTGAGACAGTAAAAGCGTAATGATGAATTCAACCGGTCTCAGAAAGAGAATAAAAGTTACCGAGACAGCCACCAGTCTCAAAGACAAAAGAGTCAAAAGAGATTATAGTCAGTCGCACAAAACAATCGAGTTACGGAGAATGCAGTCAGTCTCACAAAGCCAATAAAAAGAGATACAGAGAATTTAGTCAGTCTAACAAAGACAGTAAAGAGGCTGCACAAATTTAATCAGTCTCACAAAGACAGTAAAAGAGTTACGGAGAGTGTAGTCAGTCTAACAAAGACAGTCAAGAGGCTACAAGAATTTAGTCAAGTCTCACAAAGACAGTAAAAGTTACGGAGAATGTTGTCAGTCTAACAAAGACAGTAAACGAGGCTACAAGAATTTAACCAGTCTCACAAAGACAGTAAAAGAGTTACAGTGAATATAGTCAGTCTAATAAATATAGTAAAGGGGCTACAAGAATTCAGTCAGCATAACAAACGCAGTATAGGTGTTTGGATAATTCAGTCTCATACAAAGTCAATAAAAGAGTTACGGAGAGTTTAGCCAGTCTCACAAAGACAACTGACAAGTTAAGGAGACTGATACAGTGTGTAAATCAGTGCTCACAAAGGCAGTAAAAGAGTTACGGAGACTTATAACCGGTTTCTGAAGTACAGTGATGGAGTTACGGAGACAAGATTTTGCTACATTTCCAGCTGTTAGTCTTACAAGAACATTAAAAGTTACAGTAACCTTGTTACAATAAAACTGAGGGAACATACATAGGGAAGTTTGTGGACAACTGCCTCTACACAAGTTAGAAAGGATCTTGACCTACATACATTCGACGGGCATTGGGAAGCCCAATAACCGAGGCGTGTCTTTTCCAGAATGTGTATGTTAGCTTTCTGCAACATCAACACTGACTCCCAGAGAGATGGCTCACTATGATAGTAGTTTAATGTTAAGGTTAAAATAACCTCTAAACATGCACCACACACCTTCGGGGAAACGTGGTCCACGCACACATAAACTCTGACGGCATTGCGAGAACTGGGTTAGTCTCTCTAGGAAGCGATGTTACATGTGTTTTAAGTTTTGGGAATGTCAACACAGACTGCATGGATGGAAAGAGGACGTGGGTTCTGCCGATGATCCGTTTTAATAATATCCCAAATTAGCTTCAAGGTTGTTTGCATCCATCAGGTCTAAGGCAGACAAGTCATGCACGTGCAGACATTCTCTCTCTCTCTCTCTCGCCTTCGGAGGGATGGCACGGGGTCACGTAGTTCACAACTTCTTTGACTTTGTCTCGGCTACGGTCTTTGTGCATGCCTTGCTCGATGAGGTTGAAAGGTTTTACATTCTTTACGTTGTTGCCTGCGTCTCCTTTATCACTGACTCGGCTAATCCGTTAACCTGATGATGCATTGTTTTTGGAACTGATCCATCAATTTGTCTTGCTGCTTGCATATTAATTGTTTTTTAATACCATGTGAGGATGACTAGAGCACACAATCGGTGCTTCCCTGTAAGGCTTGTGTTGTGCAGGGAAGATGGTGTTGTGGTAATTTTATGTCAATAAAGCAGATTTAGTCCTTTTTTATGAAACAATACCATGTGAGGAAAATGAGTGAATACAATTGGTGCTACCCTGTAAGCATCTATCCATGGAAAATATCATTGTGATAATTGATGTAAATAAAGCATATTTGGTCCCTTCACGAGGGAAAATAAGCGAGATTAGGATAAATAAAATGTAGTGAGTCCTCCATTTTATTTATCGTAATGTTGCTACTCTTCACATGCTTCATAGATAAGACTAAATCGGCTTTGTGTATTACCAAAGCGCCGTCTTCCTTGCTGAACACAAGCCGTACAGAGAACCACCAACTGTGTCCTGTCGTCTTCCTCGTAAGCTGTATAACAGGGTTCCCGTCAACCTGGAGAACCTAGAAAACTCAGGAAAGTTAAACTACATTTGAAACTCGGGGAGAACTCGGAGAATTCTCCGATTTTTCACGAAAAAACTTGGGGGGAGGGGAGGGAGAAAGAAAGCCACAGTTTTGGGTCTAAGTGCATAAGAAACATATTTTGTTAAGTCATTGTGGTAAAATAAAAGTTTTCTTTATACTTCTGTGTTGACACCTAAAAGTTCATTAAATCGGGCTACTCGTTTGTGAGCACTAAAAAACCAAGTGAAACTGGTACAATGTACATAAAAATTAATGATATTTCGGTAAATGACCTGGAAATTGACCTCAACTACTCGGTAAACCTGGAAAACTCGGGGAAAATATTACAGTATTTTTGTGGGAACCCTGTATAACTAGCATTGTTATGTAGCTGTTTATTTTTTTTTAATGGACTTGATGGTCACTGGCCTGTTGCACACGTTGGCGACCCCTCATAAGGTTTGCAGTGGGTGTTGGGACTTTGTTTTTTAGCACCTCATGTTGGTACTTTTAGTGATAGTTAATAAACCAAATGGTAGTGTTGAAAGAGACTATTTTAGTGAGGAAACACCTCATAAATATTGGTAATATCACAGTATTACTAGGCTTCGAATTGCAGTGGAGCTAATGCTTTCTGCATTTTTATGATTTAGTTTTCATAGATTTACCATTCACTGCACCAGGAGCTAACGAATGCATCCACCCGTGGAAGTGTCCATGTTCCAACTATCGTTCATGCCATCACAAGGTCATCTGGGAGAGAAGCTACGGGTTTCGTTTTCCCGGATCCAGGCCAGTTAAGTCAACATTGCCAGAATCTTATTTTACCCAAAGCAATGCTAAAATCCTCAACTTTCTGGCAGGCACGTGACCTGGCGTTCAGTCGGGAGGCGAAAGACGCAATTTCTTCCCCAGTTGGCCATCTGCTTAACTGTTTCTCCCTTGTGGTACGCTGTGGCGCGCAGCTCTCGCTGCCACCAGGGGGTAGAAACTGTAGCAGTTTCTACAGTCGCAATATAACTTCACTGAAGGGCCTTGCTAGTGCAAAGAGCGCAAGGACCGCAGTAGCACAGACAACATGGTGCTGGAAATCGTAGCTAAAGCCGGCCCCACAATGGAGTTCAAAGATGCTGGCAAATAACCATTCAATTTTTGCAGGAGGTACAGATGTATGACAAGATTTAGATTAGGGGTTTGAATTACATCTCTGTAATGTGTGGTGCAGTGGCAACCCGGACCACTGCACTGTGACTGAGGTTGGCGCTAATGACCAAGTTGTCGACGCGCCATTAAGCCTCAATCCCCCCCCCCCAAATAACCATTCAGCTGTCGCAAACTGCCAAAACAATTCGAGGTATTTTTACAAACCGCGTATGGCAAATGTTAGCTAACACAATTTATCTTCACGAAATTCGCTCTCCCTTGCCCTCCTTATTGTTGTTCGCCGGCCATTTTTAAGCTGCGTGATCGCAACGTACGGTGTCTTATTGAAACCATACTTGGCACACAAAACCTTTAAGAAATTTGAACAAGATGGCCACTGGCGCACTTTACCATATATCTTCATAGGTTGTAGTGCGTCGTATCCGGTGTTGGAACGCCGAAGTTTCGGTGTCATGAAAGTTTTGTGTACGTAGGAAAAAAATTGTGTTAGTCTGAATGAGTCACCATAGTAACAACACGCATTTCCACCTGTTTGCCCCGATGTTTGTCGCTGCATCCCGATTGTCCCTCTAGTTGATGATGACGTCACTAAATAACACAACTGATTGTAGATGAATAGCTCATCCAAGTTTCCTTGGTCTCGCCAACCTGCTCTCCACACCTAGTCTGTAGGTGTATGCTCCTCCCTTAAACGAAGTGGTATTGATGCCACTCGCCTGGACTAAATATAATTAGCACGAGTGGTATTTTTCCCATCCATCTTGGGTTCAAACCTATTCAGCGTGGAACAGTAGATCCACATCTGGCCTCATGGGGTTACGACCCAGAACGATATCTATGGAACATGCGATTAACATGGATACTTCATTAATTTCGCTCCTGACCGCACGCACGTGATATATAGGACTGTTTATTCACAGGTTTATAAATAATCGAAACCGAACTGTGATGGTTTATGTATTAAAATCGAACCAAATTGGTTTCAAAAACGGTTTTGAATCGTTGTTTGTAAAAGTCGACTGGGGAACCCTTGGTCGCCTGCTGAAATGTGTGTTTATGCATTTATTATTTTCAGCTTTATGACTGCTGTCGAATGTAGTAATAGCATATTGTTATTTCTTACCTCTTATCATTTTTTTCCAATTTCAGACAAACAGGGGGATAAGGTTAATAAAGGCTCTTTCCGATTTTAATGTACTTACTTTCTGTCCCAGATTGACAATATCTAACGAGTGACTTGAGCTTTTGCCAGAGTACATTGTTTCCCCGCCCACGCACCTGAGTGATGATTCAGCAGTGCTTATTTTTTGTCATTGTTCTTTTTAGTTCCCATTTCAGTTTATCGTTTCGCCCTCCTGTGTCATTGCTGGTTGTGTTACAGTGTTTATTTAAAACCAGTTTGTTTAATTCGTGTGGATACAAGCGATGAAGTCGAGCTTTTAGTTGCAATAACATACTGTGCGAGTCACTGCATAGTTCCGTTGTGATTCATCTGCAAGCGATCTGTGCGAAACGCGAAAACTGTACAATCAGGATCATGTCTCAGGTCTCGGACGGGTCAATATCCGTGTTCCCCAAGCCAAATTACTATTTCATAAAATTTAAAGTTAAATTTCAGCAATTTTGACTTCTGAATGCAAAATACGACTGGGATTCACTTGTCATGACTAGTGAGACAAGTCAGACCTTTGTGAGACAAGTCAAAAACTTACGTAACTCTTGTTGACTATATACATATTATTTTAGCCACATTTTCCCTCCTTGGTGGTCTTTCTTACGGGTACTTTGTAACCAGGTTTGGTTTTGCCAAGTCACTAATGGCATCATAAACGTAAATGGCGCTTTTGTGAAATTTAAAGTAGCTCTACGATGATTCTTGAATATTAGTGTGCCCCGTACCCGTATAGTATTTAGTAATAATTGAACCACTTTACTCTGATTTCAATACTTTTCTATACTTCAACATTCGCATTTCGCATCATATTGATTTTCAATCGAAAGTTTATATTGCCGGACGAATAACTGTTAATTATTTTAATTTTATAAGCTGTGAGAAGTATGAATTGTCATTCAATTGTACTTCTTCGTCCCCAGATACTTCAGCGGTTGGTAAAGTTGTTAATCTGAATATTTCCTTTTTCTCAGATTTTATTCCATTTCTATAAATTTGTTTGACCTACATTTGTGATTTCCAATGCTTTATTTAAAAGCCACTCGTGGTTAATACCATAGAAGCAAAACCGACCGTATCCTGGTATATAGGACACCTGCTGAAATCTTGGTCATCCTACAATCACATAATGTTTTGTATGCACTAACACCTGGAAAAAAAACTTTCATCAGACGGTTTTACACTCTGAACAGGCAATTTCATACTCTGAATCCAGGTATTTTGGAAAATTTAGCATGTATGATTAATATTAACCCCTTTCACACCCGGACACACGCCTATGCAAGAAGACAAAATAACTAAATTCAGCGACGAAAAGCAAGTTTCATGAAGGTTTCCTAGAAACCCAAGTGAAGTAAGCATAGGACAGCTGAGCTAAAGAAATGAAAAGTAAATATTAGTAATAAATTTAATTATCTTGACAGTGTCGAGTTAGCATATAGTGGTCCAGTGCAGAGCTTTTCAACCTTTTTTTTTTTTAGCCCGAGGTACACTTCATATATTTGCTGATATCCAATGTCACCCCTGTCCCAAAGTTGAAGACCAAGTTTAGCAAGTTTTGTTTTGTTCTTGAGGCACTTAATTCTTGATCATTAGGCTTAGGTTCTGCTTTCATCAGTGATGACCAGTGTACTTCGCACACTTTTATAACATCACGGTCGTGCGACTCTGGATGCTTACGTTTTATCAATTCTTTTGTGGTGATTACTCTATTACCACAAGGGTTCCCCGGAACACTGGTTGAAAAGCATTGGTCTAGTGTACTAAAAGCTAAATCAACCGACCTGGGTTTAATGGCATGCAAATATTTCATCGTTATTGCTTGTTGTGCCTATAGCTGTTACCAGAGTTGGTTCCTTTCTGTTGTTCAAGTATACAATTGAGTTATTAGGGGCAATGCCTCTGTGCCAAAAGGATGCAAGATGGAATCCCATAATGACCTTTAAAAAATGCTCCCCTCTGGGTGCACATTCGGGGGAGTGGAAAAGAACTGGGACATGATGTTATAAGGGTAGAAATTCAATGGCGAAGTGGGAAGGAAAAGGTAGCCCAGGTAAACTTCAGGTCTGGGTATGACAGTTACTTGGCCGATTAAGAGTTGCCGTGAAAATAATAAACTGAGTGAATGTGAATAAAAACTTGTTTAAATGGTAATGGTATTAATACCATTTTAAACAAGTATTTAAATAACGCAATTTGTACGATTTGCATTTCGGAATCGGCTACAGTGGTGCAGTAAAAGTTTTAAATCTTGTATTCTATTCAAATGTGCGTTTGGCACCACAGAATATAACACTGTAGCGAAACTCAACGTAAGTGTGGTAAGGCAGCTGCATGGATGTTGCCTTCAGT
>JAHWFP010013332.1:0-14039 GCA_023313725.1 Lithobius niger
GCAATCACTGACCTGATAAGTTTTCATCGGACGCTGATATTGGTTTTCTTACAAAATAACAAACTGAAAGCTTCGTTGTTTTACAGTTTCCCGTACCCGTTGTTCTTGTTCATCAGACTTTTACATTTTTTAAATCTTCGAACACCATGTTTCATAAATTCAGCAGGTAATTTGGTGGGGGGTTAGGAGAAATCATATTGCGTTGAGGGTACGTGAGGTTGACTACTTTAAATTTATTTACACTTTTTAGGTGTATTAACAAAAGTTAAAATATTCACACGAAAATTGTGACAAAGTCCACACTGAATATAACACTGCAATTTCATGAGGCCAATTTTTGTTAGGCTATTCAATACAAAGTCCTTGTTTTACTAGCGTTTTGTAATTATCGTTATCGTTATTATTTGTAATTTTAAATCTGTGGTTAAAACTAATGTCGAACCAATAAAACTTACGTGAGTCTTCCTGTTACGGATTTTAAAAAAATCTGAAAGTCAGAGGCCATTAGGAATATCCCGCCCATCCCTCCCTCTGGCCAGTCCGCCACTGTGAAAACAGGACATCATTCGCATTGCTCACTCGTTCAATAGGAAACAACACCACAAATACGTGTAATAAAATACTGTAATATATCGCACCCGAAAAGCAGCGAGGATGGCGCAGTAATTAACAGCAAAAGTCTTATACGAGCATCGCATTCATTGTACCATCCAGATTCAATCATAGAAATTCCGTGTACCATCCCGATCACCGCAAAGGTAAGTGATGACTCACTTTGTGTTGTTCTGCGCCATAGGAGGGGAGCCATCTGGACGTACACGATAGCCTCTAACCGATCGCTATGTTGAAGAGCTGACTTGCCGAAATGTGCAGTTACACGCCGCAATTTTTCGTATGATGGGCGTTGCGCGCACACCTTTACGCTGCGGAAGCGCTGACGTCAGCCACTGATCGTATACTATTTGACGACGGTTTTTCGCTCAGAGACCTTTTTAGAGGTTAGCGAACTAAAACCGGCCTAACTAAATTAATTACAGCATAATACCTTGTGTGCTGGCGCACTGCAACTTACCCATCAGCATACTTGAATTTCGTCGGATCAGAATTGAACAAATGTGTCTGGTTTTTGAGGAGATATCGCTGACGTAAATCGGCTACCTCCGTTTTTTGGCCACAACCGTATTAATTCGACGGGTGACACGTCGAATTAAAAAGCACAGTATTTTCACCAATCGTCTACCTTTTTAAGTACGGCTACTACTATCAGACGTTCAACGAAAATGGAAAGAAATCCTTTTGGATGCCCTAGTTATCACTTGTCAAAGGGTTCAAAGGGTTTAACGAGCGTTATCACTTGTCGTTATGCCAGTAACAATCCGATTTGAAACAGGTTGCAGGTAAAGAGTCTTATGACACTCTTGTCTAATCCTAATGTAAACGAATTTGTAAATGAATATATCAGTATATTTAAGTACATTATTTGCTTGTTTTAGCTTGATGCTTTGAGGTTATCTTGGCGATTGTGTTTTTTATATTTTTAATTTGATATCCAGTTTTAATTTTTTAACTATTTTAATGTATTCATTTATTATTTATTGTAACCAACTTTTACTTTCCATCTTTGTATCGAGCAAAAGCAATAGCGCCTTATTCACTCTATGAGCCAGTCGTTTAGCTAGCTTCAAGCAGCACTGGTAATAAAAAAAACAACAAATGGCCTATTTAGTCAATCCAATGCTGTGAGAGCGGTTTTTGTTGCCGGATTTTGTTTTTCTGGGAGTGTATTTCGTGGGCCTGCACAAAACACCGTTTAAAGGAACATAAATCCCTCCGTTCTGACCGCTTTACTCTGCGTCACCTACGCTAAAATATAGTTCAAACGACCGCAGCGCGCATTGCTCTACGACACTAGTTAAACTTATTTCGGGGCCGCGGCAACGTGACACATCGTACGACCAAGTCGCAAACATGAGCGAAGGATTAATTATCCTTCCTCCAGGGCAGCGGCTTGCCAGCGATGTGGCGGGAGTTAAATACCGCTCGGACCGAGCCGTTTAAAACAAGCCTAATAACATTCACGCGCCACTACTGACATCTGCATCGTACCCTTAGACCAGCAAATGAAAGGTAAATCAATTTATATAAAACTATTTCCGGTAATGTATCGAGTGAAACTGTTAAAATATACTGGAGGGGGTTATGTGCCTTTAAAACGACCAGCCACAAAAAAAGGAAGAGGAGTTGGCAGTACTACACCTCGCTGGATTGCACCAATATACTAGGTGGAGGGCGGGGGGGAGTTTGAACCTTAATGGCGCATCGACATCTATTATTCGGGCCAATTTCAGTCATAGTGGAGCCACTACACCACACATTACAGAGATGGTAGTTGGGGGAGAACTGGATGAGTGTAAACCGTTCGTAGACGATGTCACGTCACACCTGTCATTGCGTGTCATTTTGTGTGACGATGAGTGACACCGTGTGAGTGATGTACATTCCTAATCTCAACACTCGTCGCTTAACGCTGAGGAGCTGAGCCTGCTGAGGCACTGTTGAGCTGATTGGTGACGTCATACTAGCAAAGTTTAGGAACACACTGTGTAAATCGGTGCCATCTTCTTGTAGCCCTCCAGGTGTTCCAACATCAACCACCAAGGGGAAACAAAAATACTTCCATTGCATTAGGCACACAAATCGTGCAAAGACAGCCATCTTGTTTTGCTGTATTGTGCGTGCGCATGCCAAATCAGCTGTAGTCAACAATGGCTAATAAATTAGGCTAACTCATCAGACTTATAACGAACGATATTAGGACAATATGACCACCAGAGCTTGCACATGTCGAAGATAAATAAAATGTTGATGAAATGTTAATGGCTTGGGTGTCCTGTTTAATTCCAATCTTAAGTTCTCACGGCATTGCTCTGAAATTACTTCAGATGCCTTTCAACGTTTATTTATTGTTAACAGGTGCTTTGGCAAAACTAACACCAATACAAAAGTGTGGGCATTGAAAGTCTACGAGAGACCACTATTGGAGTGTGCCAGCCCCATTTGGTCACTACACCTATTGAAGGACATCGACTTGCTGGAATCAGTGCAGCGTACTTTCACTCGTTCCATACCTGAGCTGCTTTCGTTATTGGCTGGTGACAGGCTTCGTAGAACGGGACTGGAACCACTCGAATTGCGCAGACTCAGATAAGACCTTCCACTCACCTTTCAAATTGTTAAAGACCAACTTCCGATTTTTCTACCATTTTTTTCATTATCTCTAACCACCCATACTCGTGGGCACCACCTGAAATTGCAAAAGCAATCTTCCAGGACCGATTGTAGGAAGTTCTTCTTTGCTAATAGGGTTGTTGACTGCTGGAATTCCTTACCGAATACTGTCATCTCTTTGATGACAGTGTCATCCTTTAAACGAGCGATCCGTAAAATTGACCTTTCAAAATTTTTACAACGCACCTACTAAAACGATGATCATTGGGACGGTGTAAGTGGGCAATCCCTTCCGTTACTACACCCATTAGCGGGTGAAATTGCTATTATTATTATTATTATTATTATTATTATTATAAATTGGTAGGATTGGTAGGCACAGTTCAGCACAAATAGATCTTGTAGATAATTAGGTACACTTCCTCTAGCACTACATAAAATATTGCACGGTAGCAATGGTAAACTAGCAATAGTATATTGCAACACAGTTGCAAATAAAATATTAAAACTTGGCACACAGTTCTCAAGCAAGCTAGCAGAAGCTATCAATAAGGCTTAATAAAGCACCGTTTATGCTTACGTGATTGAAGTTGAAGCTACAAGAGTGGGTAAGCTCCAATAGCCTACCAGCTGAATACGTTCCAATTTAGGGTTGAAAACTAGACCTGAAGTAAAACTTGCTAAGTAGGTCCAAGTAGGCCTAAAACAGGATTAGGCCGATGCACCACTTGTTAAGGTTAACTCCCAAGGCCACTTTAAGTAGTGAGTCCAGTGGGGTTAAATAAGGTTTATTTCTTGTTCCACGCAGGCATATTGTACATTGGTTCAGAGTTGCTGGGCTGGAGCCCAGAGGTGAACTGGCTTGTTAGCACAAGCGCTGTTCATTAAATAGGAGAAGGCAACTCAAGTAGACTAAAACCTGTCTGGTTTTGGGGTTTGGTTTACATCTCTGTAATGTGTGGCGCAGTGGTTACTTGGACCAGTGCACTGTGACTGAGGTTGGCGGCAATGATCTAGCTGTCGACTCGTCATTAAGCCCGCTCCCCTCCCCTAGGTGTCACTACCGTATCTCACCCTCTCATTCACACTACCAAAGCTCCACCTACATACAGGTGTTAATTGCTCAATCATATACTCCGTATAAGTAACATGTAGAATTGTGGATACGGTAAACTTGGCTCACTTGAGCTACACTTGAGCAGCAGACATATCTCTAATGGTGTGACTAACAGTATACAGATACTCTACAGTATCTCATGAAGCCTCTGGCTCCTTCTTCCTGGCACTCAAGGGTCTAATAACATATAATTATGGCATTAGAAATAACGCCCTAGCATAGGACAGCTTTAAAGCCCCCATAGGGAATCCGACCCTTTGCCTACTAGTACATGTGAGACTAGCATTTCAGCGGTCGGTTCCCAACAGGCTGTTTTTAAGCTATCTTAGGTCCATTTTGTTTACTATTTTTATTCTTGTGCTTTGAATTTTAAAGTTTTAACGTGTTTTAATTGACTTTGGTTTCTTAGCCTTATCTTTTATTGCTGATAACGAAGCAGGGATTGCTTCGATACGTCGCAAATTGTTTATTTTATGTCTACTCTACTGGCTTTTCATTTTCAATTCGGCGTGTCACACCTCGAATTAATGCGATTGTTCCAAAAAACGGCGACGAGCAAATTGAGACAGCTACATCTCGTCAAAACTAAACACATCTGTTTCATTATGAACCGACAAAATCAAAATAAATGTTTAGGTGATTTGCAGGTTACAACATCAAACCACTGGGTCTTTCACAAAATATGTAATTTGGGAATATTCTTAGCTAATCTCTAACGAGGTCTTCCATCACAAAACCGTCGGCCATGAATTATACATGGGCTGTTAGTGACGTAGGCGTATAGGTGTGCGCTGTGAGCGAAAATAGCGGCGGTCGGCACACGCGCCAGAGGTTAGCATGAGCGAAAACATACCGATTGGGGAAAACTCAATCACAGCATGGCCGTGTCAGAATATGACAGAATATTCCAATATGTTGAACGAGCCTGATAGTCTCTCACACTGCCCAGACTAAGGGCATGTTTATGCAACGAGACATCTCGCTGGCCGAACGCTATTATTCTAGTCAACCGTTATTTATTTACTTATTAGTTTCCAGTTTCTGCTAAACGAGTGCGGCAATACATAACAAATTAAATGTATTATAAATAACAACAAGAATAAAGGACAAAGTGCAACAGCAATTTTAAACATAACTACAACATTGTTATTATTTCACGCTATTTTCGAAATTTACTGTTCTCGCACAAAAAAACAGCTTCTAGCAGTGATCAGGTGACGGTAGAATTATATCAGCTCACAGCGAGAATTTAAACTCCAACGTGGCATCCATTTCGAGGTTATCGAATCGAAAACAAACCATTGAATGATAGCATTTAGAAATCAGTCCGTCGTTTTGTACTGCAGTAAAAATTGTTTTTTTGTTGTCATAAATCGACGCTGTCATATTGCACTGCATCGTACGTCGTGTCACGAGGCACGAAGAGAAGATCTGCGTCCGCGTCATTGCAATGGTTACTACTTATGGACAACTCGAAAGCCGCATGTTGTGGTAAAGGCGAGACACAGCCAGCAGATTTAGTATTAACCAAGTAAAATAGTGAGCCAAAAAATTGCCGTTGCGTACACCGCCCTAAGAGATGTGGCATCATACTTTGACATGGCCCCATTCTAGTTACCGGTCAAATAAGCTTACTCATTATGCGTAGAGACTCTCACCATTCAGCCACATAACCACAAATGTAGTACAAAGTGAATTACGGTCCTGGCAGTGCTTAAAATTCGCTTGTACATAGATATTGTAATGTGAACTTGGATTTTTGAAAGTGTGCACTGCGTAGTGCGCCAAATGCCAATATAACCCTTTTTTTTTTTCATGTAAGAATTTTCGGAATTGGGTTTGGAACTTCTGAAGCCCTTTTTGTGGTACAACCAAAAAAATGATAACTTCCGGAGCTCATAGTACTCCCTCAGACCGGCTAGCTGCCTATAGTCCGGCTCAAGTTTACAGTAGGAATTTTTTTAATTTTATTTCAGGCCCTGTGTCCTGGACACCTTATCAGTAAAATCTTCTCGTAAGGAATGCCAAAACGTAAAGTAAAAATTGAAGTATAAGTCACGTTTACGCGAAGTTTTTAAGTTACGACAGCCCTTCCGAAATATATCGTGCAGAGCTTCAAGCCTAACACGGTAAATATATAATTACTTTAAGTGAACTATAATTTCAGCTATATCCTATATACCTAAACTATTTAACTTGCCATCTTATTTACCAAAGGCGAATCGAGTGCAAATAACGTTTTGTGAAGTACATGTTTCTATAAAAAGCTTATCTTTGTTGACCTTGAAGAGATAAAGAAATCGACTAGAACAACAACAGGTAACGTAGCCGTTAGGCTTATATCTGGAAAATAGCGATGCTGCGAGAAGCTGTAGTAAGAAATACAACGGGTAAAACGTAAGTAGGCTACTTTTGGCCTTTTGTGTGTGAACTTCGATTTATAAATTGTCAATGAATTTATTTAGTCATTTAGAAAGTAGTGAGCGTGACAATGACTCATATATTGGGATATATATCTTGGAAGAGGGAACTGTTACGTAATGGCGTATATTTCAGCTTAGTAACATTGGTTATCAATAACGATATGGTTGGTGTAGACGCAGTTAGCCGTTCAGCCGACGTTTAAACAAATTTTAACCTTGACCCAATAACACGTCAAGCGGTCCCAGAGGGGGAAAAAACTACTTTCTCAGTTAACTCTTTATTATTTTTGTGTGTCGTTATGTGTTAAGGCATTCTATGGCCTTCCACGAGTATTTCACTTGTGTAGGTAGTATGCGAGTGAACTTTATTTATACATGAAAAGGAGGGAGGGAAATTATTTGTGGTTTAAAAAGGAGTCTTTAAAACGATGTTACACAGAAGACGACTGGATGGGGGGGGGGGGGGGGCGTTATACGCATTGCAGAGTGAGAGTTTAGGGGAAGAGGAGGGAGGACGGATTTTTTTTTTACGTTTTAAATAAAACATTTTGCATAAAATTAATACCGTAATAATAAAATAATTATTATTATTAAAGTAATAAAAATGATTCAACTCTATCCTTTTCCGTTTCAATTTGAAAGTCTTTCAAACCCAAATCCAGAATTATTTCACTCGTCTTCAATGACAAAAAAAGGGGGGTGGGTGGGGGGGGGGGGGTTAATAGCTCTTAGGGTGTTGCAAAAAATGTGACGGAGTGGAAAGGGAGGTTGAAAAAGGCAGAATTCGCATAATTTCGTTAATGACGACCGGTCGTAGGTGATCACAAAGTTCAGTCTATTCCACCTTTACACTGCCTAAGTCTCATCTTTGTTTTATCGCTTTTGATTATTGTAACCTTGGTCGCTAGTGGGATTCGATCTCTTTGCCTCCTGACTTGGAGCCGGCCACTCTGACTACCGGATTATGCTTCCCCCCCCCTCCCATCTCCCCCAATGAAACTCGCGGTGCTCTTGAAACTTTTCCTTGTGTTCTTTAGCTTGGTAATGGCTGTAATTTTGTAGCAATGATAAAAAAGAAGGGACACAACATGAAAGATTGCAACGCTCCCACCTAACACTGTAGTCCATTAGCCACAACACGACAATGCTGTGTTGCAAAATGGCACTTTGGAGGTGGTGGCTGAAGTGCTCCTTACCTGAAGCCATCGTTGTCTATAACAGAAAAGGGGAAAAGGTGACACATCCAAACCAGACTTCTAACCGAGGATGGGATGACAGACTATACCCATTCCACATCTTAATTTTACTTGTGATTATTCTAACCTTTCTCGATAACCACCCGTCTACAAATTTAAGGATGCCGTGTAAATTTTGTATTTTCGCAAACCTTTCCCTCTCCACGGCCCGTCACATTGTGTCACAAGTTCTGTATCTCTCCCCCTCCCCCCCTCCCAATTTTAGATCTTCGAAAATATTTAATCAAAATATTCTAATCATAAAAATGAAAAACACTTCATTAAAATGTTACGGTAATCGGTAAACAAATTTGATACGTCACAAGCTGTGTAATCCTTCTCTCCCATTGTCCAAACCCGCCTTACTTTGCCTCATAACTTTAAATTAAGAGTTGAAATTATAATTTCCCAAATTCCAACACGAAGGATATATCAGCACCTCGTTTGTGGAGTACATCACAGGCTAATTTTTCACAGCAATCCTTTTATCAGCGAGATTTTTTTTTTTGTTTGCTGTCAACTCTGCTTTTTTCAAATGTCTATTGTTCAAATCAAGACCCAAGAGAAAAGGAAACAAAATAGCACAACAACGGAAGTCATACACTAAGAATAGTTAAAATTCTGTGTGCTTTAATTTGTTGGTCAAATCATTTCACTGAGGTGGGGATGTGACCAACGAACTCAGCCGCCTCTATCTGGTCCGGACAGATGTTTTTCAACATGTAACTGACATTTTTAATTACAGTTTTTTGATTACCGTACTTTATTCGTCGCCAAAACACGCTCCAAAAGAGCACTTACAAAAAAAAATCGGGATGTAAAATTCTGTCATTTTTCATCGTATTGATATATTTCGTTAACGAACACATTTTCGTGTAAATAAACAACTAGCATCTAATTTTTAAGTTCAGATTTAAGGGCAAATTTTTAATGGTCTAATAACTCATTTTTCTTGCAAAGACGTTAAGTGATAAAACAAAAAAGGGAAAGCCATGGGAAAACAGACGCTGCTGGGAAAAGTCGAAGGAATAAATGTTGCGAGAAAAAAGGCACTGAAAAAAGCCAAAGAGGAAAAAATACATAACGAAATAACAGACCCTTTTATTTCCTTAAAAAGGCCCTTTGACCTGGAGACACATGGGTGAAACAAAGACACCGAAGGAAACAACGTTTTCTCGGTTTTCTTCCAGAGAAGGAAGAGTTTTTTCCAGTCTTTTAACACAGCTTTTTTTTTTATTTCCTGAGGATTCCTTCCGCGGTCTTTTTTTTTTCTGAGGTTTTCTTTCTTTTAGTTGTTTCCAGAGTTTTTGCCTCGCTGATTATTTTTTTCCTTTGCACTGTTTAACACTGAATAGTGAATATACCATTCTACACTGTTCACAACTGTTGATCGTAAAGGATTGTTAGGCCAGTTAGTTATGCCAGCATGGGGCCTTAGGGCTTCGTCGGGCAGATGACCGGGTGCGGTTAACGCTCGCTAAAACCCTTTGACCCTTTTTTTATGCCAGCATTGAAACTGGGGCGCGCGCACACGGCAGAAAAAAAGCCGTAGAAAATTAAAATTAACTTAAAACAGGCCCGAGGGAAAAAAGGTCGAGGAAAAATACACCTAAGGAAAAATAATGCACAGGAAAAAAAGCCACGGGAAAAAAGAACCCGCGAAAAAACGCTCATGAAATGTGAGCTCCCACGACTATCATCGCCTATTGTACAGTTACAACAACAAACTGACAAAACAACAAAAACGACGATCGTCTGTATTCCTGTTTTCAAGTTTTTCTCTGTGACTTTTTATTTTCTACGGAGCTTTTTTTCCCCGCGCATTACCAGCATTTCAAAACGCTTCAGCTGATTTCAGTCGCCTGCAGCAAGTTTAATTCCTCTTAAGAGTTACGACTCCTTTCTCGTTGGTGACATGTTTGAAAGAATTTGTCAAGAACGAATTAGGATTAGATGGTGATGGGGGTGAAAGTGGAGAGGAGTAGTGGCGAGCGAAAATGACCCGGAACAATGTGTTCTCTCGACTTGATTTGGCTTTAGAGTGGTTCCGTCGAACCCCGGGAATTCCGTCAATTACATAACAAGGTCATGATTCAATTAATTTCTTGCAGCTTCGTCTCCTGCTCATTTCCGTCAAGAAACATGTGATTGTGACAAGACGACTGTTGGTCTTAGAAGGTCATTTCACTGCTACGTCGATTAGGTTACTGCATACGCACAAGGACACAGACTGGCACGATTAAAGGTAAACGAATATATTCTTGTAAATTATATGAAGGGGAGGACTCCGACGCAAAAAAAAGAAGAAACACAGGATTTTATCATTTAGGGAGCAGCGTTCACAAATTATGTAGCACTTTTTTCTGACAATTTAGACTCCCTCCCCCTTCCCCTCCACGTAACACCAGTGTGACATTTGTTTCCCCACGTAAACTACGTAACATTTTCTTACCCCACTCCCCCCCCACCAATTACATAGTTTTTTTTCATGATTTTGTTCTTAAAAGCTGTACTTAGTATCTAGGAGTGGAAAGAACACTGATTTTGAAAAAAAGAAGAATTTAAGTCGTAAACAGAAGTTATAAAAATAGTCTACCTGAAAGAATTTAGATAAAAATTTTTTGAACATCAGCAAAAAATAATTTTGCGAAAATTAGTGCGGTACTTAACACTACGGCCGCCCACGCACTGAGCGACTTGGCCGCGCGGCAAGGCCGCTGCAGCCAATGAAAATGATTAGTGCATGGTTTTACATAAACGGTAAGCATTCTCATTGGCTGCAGCGACCTGGCCGCGCGGCTAAGTCGCTCAGTGCGCGGACGGCCTTAGTCATACTCCCTCGGCCCCCCCCCCCCCCCAAGCAACAGACAGTAAAACATTTTCTCAATCCCCCCTCCCCCAGGTATTACTTTATTAGTGAACGCTTCCACAGGGTGATCACGTCAAGTATACGGCTTCTATACAACAGTCTGGCTTTCATAACGTTCGGTAGGAGAGGGATTGTGTACTGGGAACAATTGCCTTGGTACTTATCATTCAAGGTGGCTGTTTTAGGGCGAAAGAAAGAAACAACTCATTTAATATTTTTATAGTTTGTTGTTTGACGTTGTCCGTTTTTCGGCGTAACACCAATATTTCGTGTGCCAGACATTTTTCTTTTGGTAAGGTTGGGTTTGTTGGCAGTTTTCATTCGGCTCAGTCTTCCATTATTCTGTTGTATTCTATTCTATTCCTTTTATATATTAAAATAAGTCGGATTCGTGTACATTCACTCGACTTCAATGAAATCATTACCACCACTTTGTTTTTTTTTCAAGAGGTCAGTGCGTATCTCAAGAAGCAGGTGTGATAATATAGAAGTCCATGGCATCTGTACTAAGCATCAGCTGCGTATTATTCTCGATATTTTCCGAATTGGTGGAAATCCCATGTAGTGAGGGTATTTCCGGCAATAAAGAAAAGAGCGGGAACATGCAGTACTCTTAGTACAGAAATATATACTTGTCTTATATTTCGACCCTAAGGTTTTCGCTGTAGTTATAACTTGCATCGCCGTACAGCTATGGCGTAAAAATGACGAAGAATTTTAAAGAAAAACTTTTATTTTGTAGTTTTAACAAGCTTTCAACTTTTGGCTTTGTATATTAATTTGCCAAATTTGTTTTACGCCCGACTACGTCATAGATTTTACGTTTTAGTGTGTGGTGTAACCCGCAGCTACTACTTTAGGCCACCCGCGCACTAGGCGGCCAGTGGTCGTCACGGCCAAAAAAAAAAAAACACGGCGACGTTTGTTTTCCCTTAATAATTCTCGATCACGTGGTGAAAAATGAACACGGAGCAAGGGCCGCTGTTTGGTCACCTGCACGCCGCCTGGAATCCCTGTTGCTACATATCCCGAAAACATGCTCCTTGGCCGCAGCGACCTGGCCGCGCGGCTTGGTGTTGGGAGGAATGTATCTTTAATATTCTTCAGCCAATAATAATCCAATGACGTGACGTGCGTGCTTTAATGCCAATTAATTTTTATTATTTTTTTAAGGATAGGTCAAAATTTCACATCAGAAATATTTTTTTTACGCATATTTGAGTTAAAAGATCCGAAACCCTTTAACCAATTTTATTGATTTACGAAGTTGAATTAGAAAAAAAGGGCATAGAATGTATGTGAAAAGTTTGATGCGAATCGGCTAATGGGTTGAGCAGTTGTGGATTGAGGCAAACACTACCTCCCGGTAATAAACCCCTTTGCCCTGCTACGCGCCGCACTTTACTAAAAGAAGTGGGTCGATGGAGCCGGAAACGATTAAGTTTTGGATTGTTTCCGTTACACTGGACGCTCAACACTTTGCTTACTATTTTTACGACGGGTCTACTACTTATTCGTCGTCATTTCATAAAATTACGTCACAGGGATTTAAGATCGTAAAAAAAAATAATTTATTTAATCTGGTAGGGGTGCGGCTTAACCACTTACACAAGATGTATCTGCACGTGGGAATATCCATGTTTAACTCACTCCATATTTTACCATTTGACCAAGGCCATCTGGGAGAAAAGCTGTGGGTTTCGCTTCCCGTCTCCCAGCCGGCTGATCCGACATCACAAACATTTGGTAAATATTCTTAATTTTCGAAAGCTACGTTACGAATTGTTAAGTTTCCAGCCCCTGCTGGAATTGCCATGCAGCCGGAAGGTGGAACACTCGATAAATAACACAATAGACAGTGACTTGAAAAAGCCATCCCTTTCTCGATTTCAAGGCCGTTTCAAACCGTGCCAGACTGAGTTAACACGTGTATGGATTTATCGTGGCCAGAGTGATATGTTTTCGGGGGATCGAAGAAAATACTGATGACCAGTAGTACTGCAATTGGGAGCATGGGGGTTGTGATCCAGAACCAGGAAGGGAGCATGTGGTAGTATTCTCAGACACTCCTTCATCCACCCCTCCTTTATGCCACTCCTGGCATTGTCGGGCGCTTACAGACGGTCCTTCTTCGAGGCCTCCTTTATGTTAGCAGCTTATGGTATTGTCAGGAGCTTATAAATCAGACACTCTTTCGTTGATGCTCCTTTATGCCACTCCTGGTATTAAGAAAAATTGGAATTTTTTTTTTTTATTCTTGGTATTGTCAGGAGTTTATAAATCACAGACGCTCCTTCTTCGAGGCCTCCTTTATGTCACTCGTGGTATTATAAAGCAGCTTATAAGTCACAGAAACTCCTTCATAGCGCCCTTCGTCACGCCACTCATGGTATTGTTAGGAGGTTATAAATCGCATACTCTCCTTCGTCGACCCTCCTTTACGCCAGTCGTGGTATTGTCAGGGGGTTATAAAACACGGACACCCCTTCGTCGAGCCTTCCTTTATGCCATTCCTGATATTGTTAGCTTATATATCGCAGATACGCCTTCGTCGAGCCAATTCCTTTATGCCGCCCCTGGTATCGCCAGGAGCTTATAAATCACAGGCTCTCCTTCATCAGCCCCTCCTTTATGCCACTCCTGGTATAGTCAGGAGCATAAAAATCACAGACATTTCTTCGTCGAAGCTCCTTTATTACACTCCTGTTATTATCAGGAGTTTGTAAATCACAGACGCTCCTTCTTCGAGGCCTCCTTTATGTCAGTCGTGGTATTATCAGCAGCTTATAAGTCACAGAAGCTCCTTCATAGTGCCCTTCTTCACGCCACTCATGGTATTGCCAGGAGCTTATAAATCACAGACACTCCTTCGTCAAGCCCTCATTTATACCACTCCTAGTATTGTCAGGAGCTTGTAAATTATGGACACTCCTTTGTCGAGCCCTCATTTATACCATTCCTAGTATTGTCAGGAGCTTGTAAATTACGGGCACTCCTTCGTCGAGCCCTCATTTATACCACTCTTGGTATTGTCAGGAGCTTGTAAATTACAGACATTCCTTCGTCGAGCCCTCTTTATACCACTCCTGGTATTGTCAGGAGCTTGTAAATTACGGACGTACTCCTTCGTCGAGCCCTCATTTATACCACTCCTGGTATTGTCAGGA
>JAHWFP010013332.1:14464-40330 GCA_023313725.1 Lithobius niger
CTTCTTCGTTGAGTCCTCTTTATGCCACTCTTCTTATTGTCATGAACTTTTAAATCACAGACACTCTTTTGTTGATCCCTCTTTTATGCCACTCCTGGTATTGTTAGGAGCTTATAAAGATGTCCGATAGCAACGCGAATTGTTGGACAAATTTCGGGAACAGCACCCAACTCGTCGAATTTAAGTACGGCATAAATACCCTATGAGGAATATAACAAAAGTCCTGACTTTTGTATGATGGTAGCTCAGTCAGTAAATGCGTTGGTCGTTGGTTCGAGGCTTTACACTGGTTCAGTTATTATTTTCAATACATTAGCTACAATTTAAAAGAAGAAAATCACTTTATACAGTCCAACGCTTGAATCACTTATGAGTTATTCACCCCTTCTTCATGTAATCCTTTTTTGTTTTTGAATTTTCCATTTTCTTTTATGTCATGCTTACCATGTTATCTATAATTCTGTTATTACTATTTGCAGAATTGAATACCTGCTGTTACTTTTATTGAAGAGGACGAAATGGAAGACAAACAAAACCAGCAGGTAATTGGCAATATAGAACATTAAATCTAAGAAAATGGTCACTACTATGCAGTTTCTATAGCAAAAAAATTGCTTAATCAGAAGACTTTTTTATCCTGATTCATCATCTTGAGGCATACTTCTACTCTCGCTATTCAAGTTACATTCTAAGAATCAGTAATATTTAGTTTAATAAGCAATATTATTTCGTAGGAGTAGGAAGGCTACACAAATTTCTTATATATATAGTATATATATACAGTGAAAAACAAATTCACTGTAGACCATTTTTCCCCTGACAATTGGTGTCGCAGACAATGACAGAAAGTTCTGCTTTTTGAGGATGGGGGAGGGGGCAGCTGCCTCGTTCTGACGTCACCAACCTCGTTTGGCCGCCAGTAAATGCATACTCCAACACCACTCCCCATAGCCACTGACAAACGGCGGCCATAAAATTAACTTCAATTCCAGGAAAAAGGACTGTTTGTACTCAATGGTTTTTGTAGAAAGTGAATGCAGTTTGTGTTTGAAATGTTCAATATGCATGTATGTGTTCGTGTGTGTGTATATTTTTGTATGTGTGTGCTTAATTTGTGTATTATACAGTTTTTTTATATTTGTCTGTATTTGTTGTTTTATATTTTAAGTCTTTTTCGTGTGAGTGGCTACATCTGTATTTTTTGTGCATTTATAATTTCTGAAACAAGCAGACTAATAGTTAGGGCAGTGTTTTGTTGTCTGTGTGTTTGATGTTGTAGTTCGAGTGAGCAATTAGGTATTCATTTTACTGTGGTTTTTTAATCTTTCCATTTTGTAGGCGTTTTGCTGTTATGGCTTCTGTTCTATATGTGTTTTTCGGTTTAGGTTTTCGTTCTATTACATGTGCATGTATATGACAGAGTTAGCTGATATCAGCGTAAGCAGTTCGTCGAAATTCCCTTTGAACATACGGAACCGCATCATAAAGTCGTTTTTTCCGTATAATGCTATAATGCAGTCTTTATGTACGCCCGTTTCAGTCGTGTCTTCTGTTGTCCTGACATAACAGGGTGGACGTCGCGTACAAGGCAGATCATTCCTACGTATAACGCTCTCAAAGGTGATATTTGTCACCCTTGGTTTTCGCGGAAGTTGAGGGCACGTTGGTGGGCCAACTTGACCAAGTGCGATTTCTGAAATCGTGGTTGACCCTTAAACTGGCCCTTACACAGAGTTGACCCTTAAGTGCGTTTTCTGAATACAGCTGTTAGTCTTAAAAAGCCTTGAAAAAGTCTTGAAAATGGTTTCGCCTGTTATGTGCAAACCCTGCAACCTCACTGTTTTAGCAATAGATAAAAATTACAGTTGCAACCAAGTCATGCCTCATAAAATTCAACAGGACCCAAGGCCATTACTCCACAACTTCCTCACTGGCACAAAAGGGGAGAGGTGGAATCACCAACAACAAGGTGAAGAAACTAAAAGAAGAAAAGCCCATCCTCACGTTGTGAATTCACAGCGAGAAATGTGGTGACAAGGGATAAGTTGATCTTTTATAGTGGTGGGCCATGGTGCCAGAATTTAGAAACAGTGCATGGCCCACCAATATAAAAACTCAACTCCACCTTCACTTCAATTTCACCATTTGAAAGTTGAGTCTTTCCTTCTTTTCGTTTCACTTTGTCGTCGGTGGTCCCCCCCCCCCCCCTTTCCCACTCCTTTGTATCAATGCACACAACTTGGTTCGTTGTGCAATGGCCTTCAGTTCTTGTTGATTTTTATAACGCATAACTTGGCTGTTCTGTCATTAGCGCGCTTTACTTAAAAACTGCGCGGTTTCACAGCAAAACTCGTATTTTTAGTGTAGTTTCAATGTTAGTATTTATTGGTTGTTTAACGTCTCAACGTTATCGCAGGTCTCTTTTATTGACTACGAAAGTACTAACACATTCCTTGTCTCAGACGGTTGTACGAAGTTGTAGTCCCTACTGAGGAAAAAGAATATTAAATGAAGGGCACACTAACTCAGAGGATGTTGGCGTCCATCCTAAAAAACGAGCATTGCTGCAAAACATTTTTGGCTAAATTAATGATGACAACGATTGTTCAGACTTTCTTTTAGGTTTTAAGTTAAAGCCATTATTTTTTTTAGCTGGTCAAAATTAGACATCAACTGTGGTACACATTTTTCGTCAAACTCGAGTAGCAAAACTGTTTGTACTAAGACCTTATTTCCTTTTATTTTCAGGATGCAGTCCGGTTGCCACAGTCAGGATTCGACTTTTACAGTTGCCTGATGTCTAAAGGGACGTTAGCCAAGTTCAATGCTCAATCCCTAAAGAAGAAACAATTTCCCCCTGAAATTCAACAGATGATAAACTACTGTACTCCAGCTCTAAAGCATGGTCGTCCATTAAACAAGGTCATGATAGTGTTAGTAGGGCAAACTGGATCTGGAAAGTCTACTACTATTAACTACCTGTTTAACGATAATATCTGTTCAGTCAATTCTTCTAGTTCAGAAACCAGAAGAGTGACGGAATATGGTAAAGAGCTCTGTGTAACCACTGAATCCCCTCCTGTGATAGGGTTGCTAAGTTTTGTTGATCCTCCAGGAGCTCTTGATGTAGATCACACCAAAGAACCGTTAAACTTAGCGACAATTGCTAAATTTTGCCGTGAACATCCTGACCTTCTTCCTCGAAAAGGGTTGATGAACATGAGTAGCAAAGTTCGAGAACAAGTTTACCCAAATTTAGTCATTTTAAACGTCAAGGCCAATGACAACCGAATGGATGGACCAGATTCAAATCTACGAAAATGCTTGAAAGCCCTGAATGAATACGGACTTCTTGACAGACAACATACCAATTTAATGGTGATCGTCACTCATGCCATGTCCATATCCAAAAAGCGATATGTAGAAAGAACCCAGGAAACAACCCACATCATTCAAGATGCCGTTTTCAGAGTTTTGCGTCTTCAGGACGTTCAGGTGGTATTTGTGGAAAACATACCAGAGGATTATGATATGGATAAAGATGAGGATTGTGATTTTTTCAAGTTACCTGATGGGCAGCTTTCACATTACAATCTGATAAGAGCTATGGAAATGCATTTTGACAAGAATAATGATGTCTTGGGCAAACTTCTCTGTGGTTGGTATTTTAGTGATGATTGTCCTGAGAAGAAGACCAAAGCAAACATACTTGAGGATATTGCACACACTCAGTTATCGGAGGAAGAAAGGAGTAGAGCTCTTCAAGATTTGCTCAGCATGGATTTACAATTCTCTGTCCATGAGGAAAGCACTGTTCCAGCCTTTAACTTTCAGTTTCTTGGGAGGGGATATTGCCCAAAATCAGAAAGAGTAACTGACGCCATTGTTTACTCAGAAAAAGAAATGTCTCGAGTGAAGTTACTGGGAACATGGTACAATATCCCTAAATGTTTTGAAGTTGTTGAAACAAATGTACATCACTGCTATCCTTTTACTTGTGAAACAGAAGAAATGTACTTGAAAGAGCGAATGGCATCATATGGTCTAGAAGATGATATCAAGTTGGATTTGCACGTGGATGCAACAGGTAGATGGCTAAAAAGTAGCTCGTCAGTCACAGATCCTACATTTTCAGTCATGTATGAAAAACGGCTGTTGAATGTTCAGATTGCAAGTAGTGGAAAAGACGTGAAGCCACAGCTAATGGAAGCTATCAATCTCTTGCCTCCTAAATACAACGAAAGTAACGCACATGCGTATAGTGAATTCTTCATGAAATGGGGAAGCCATTTTGTTTGCAAAGTATGGGTTGGTGGGGGCATTAAGATGGACTGTGGTGTTTCACTCTCTGAACATACTGAGCAAGTCACTTCTGGAGTCTGCAAAACAGTTCAAGATACTCTTCTGAACCTTGAATCTGGAGAAAACAGAGAGTCTGCTGCCAGAAAGGACGTTTTAGAAAATTTCAACCTGAGCATAATTGGTGGAGATCCACCTAGACTTTCAACTTTAGACGAATTAACAAGAGTACGGTTCCATGACTGGGTCCAAAGCATAAAGAAGAAACCGGCAGAACTAGAGTACTCGCTGGGATTGCGTCCGTATTACAGTCTAACTATAGGACTTAGGGCACTAAGTCTGTCTGAGGCCACCCAACAATACCTCGATGGAACTATGCCAGAATACCTTCCAGTTAGACGAGATGTAATGAACTCTAGAAATGCATACAGTAGTATTTCAGCAGAGTTGCAAATACCAAGAACTCCATCCCAAATCAAAAGAGACCGAAGAACCCAGTCACAAAAGGCTAGGCAAACTGCACCACCACAGCTTGAAGTAAAATCAAGCGAACTGGCAATGGAAGGATTGCCAACAGTATCGCAGCCTCAGCGAGTTGAATACCTTCCTACAAGAAATCAAGTAGGACGTGATATGGTACAAAATGCAAAAATGAAAGCGAAACAGGACGAGACATGCTTTCCACCATGGGCTAAAGTTTACATAAAAAATGGAGAAGTCCCAATAAGTAGGTTGATGTCTGGTGATGAAGTCTTGACTATCAACTGCTCATCCGGCACTGGAATATATAAACTGACTCGCACAGAATTTCATACATTTCTGCACTATGACTCAGAAAAGAAAGCAGATTTTCTAGTATTTCATTTAGCAAATGGTCAATCTTTAACGATCACGGCCGACCACTTACTATTTTTACAGCAAGGAGGTGTACTTAAATCTGTCCGAGCAAAATATTTAAAAGTGGGTAATGAGCTACTTTGCGTAAGTAATGAAAAGTTGGGTGTGGGGCAAAGATGTGTTAAACTGTGCAGGATTATTAAAATTACTCAAATAACAGCAGAAGGCGTATACAGCCCTCTGACACATGATGGCACACTCATAGTGGATGGTGTCTTAGTTTCATGTTATGGTCATATTGATTCACACGTGCTTGCACATGCAAGCATGATACCACTGTGTCTTTGGAACAGAACAAGAAATGGGATGAGGACCATTATAAACTATGTATTCCAAAGAATTGTTGGATCTGCCAAGCTTGCAGACTCTCACAGTTTGATCGAAAATCGGTGGAGTACAGGTATTCATTTGTATGCTGAACTTTTGATGGCAGTAAGGAGTAAAGTGCCTTTACAAATATTAAGAGATTAAGAGGTGAATTATATTGTTGACTGAATTAAGTGTAGATAAATATTTCGTGGGTTTTCAGATAAGGAATATTACAAAAAAAATGGTGGATCCCTTTTCCGTTTGGGTTGCAAAATCCTGGTATGAATATATGGAAGCATAGCCAACAGTTAAACAAAAAGTGAAGGGTCATGAAACGGGAGAAAGACAGTGCAAAATAAGTCAAAGTGATTTAATGCGTAAAGTTGCACAGACTTGCGTGATCAATAGCCTTTTTGGAATGTGTGTTCTGCATAAGGTATTTCTGGGAGGAAACTCCTTTTCGTGGTTCTGGTATACAACATAGTGTTCCTATCTTACTTGAAGATGGAAAAATGCTTGTTTGCATCAATACTAAAAGATTAAAAGAGTTGGAGACAAAAGTAGTTTACGTGAAAACTATTCAATTTTTCTGCCGTCGTTATTCTTTCAGGCTTTCTTCATATAAACAGAAGTTACGTTTAAATTAAAACAAATAATTTCCTATTGCATTCGAAGTGCTACAATGCTCAAGCCATAACAAATTTGTTTTGCTGAAAATGGACTAAATATGAAAGAGAAGCAGGGTAATATATTGAAAAGAAATTCACAGTCATTCGTGATATTAATTGGTTTAATATGTAAATCTGCAGTGCAGCGATGCATATGGTATGGTATGGTGTGGTGTAAGCAATCTCAGCGAAGTAACCAACCTACTCCATGAAGGAAAATTGTGCCGCTATTTAAATCATGTGTTTCAAACTACACCGTCAATATTTTCTTTTCAATTCTGACGTGCTCTGTTCCAGCTAAATGGCATAGGCTCGGTAAGCATCACATTTGGCGCCCTGGTTCAGCCTGCTGCACCAAAAAAAAAAAAAAATATTACCATATTGCCTCTATTTGTAGCCCATGGTGGTATTTTCTGGGGAATGTAATGTTACCCAGCGATTAACAGACACTCGCCAAAACAAAGGCTAGCATTTATTTTTGGAAACATGATAGTTTTTGAATTTTGAGATTCTTGTAGCGAAAGGAAATTCTCCTATTGTTTCAGAAGGTTGCTGTGTGAGTTAGGTATGGTTGTGCATTTCAGCAGCCATTCCCATTTTTCAACGCCGCTTCAATTTGAAGCATAGCACCTACTTGTGTGAACTTCAGCTATAGTATAAATGAATATCTTACGGTGGAGATATCCAGTTGAGGTCTAAGCTAGCCCCGGATTAGCTTAGCCCTGGATCTAACTAACCCTCGACCTGGGAGTTAGTGGACTAGAGAAAAAAGTTGGTGATATCCATGTTGGACAAAGTTGGGGTTTTGCAAGCTCTTTACTCCTTAGCCCTCGACCTTCAGGCTAAATTAGCCCTCGATATACCTTTGTTAAAATGTTGTTCAAGCTCAGGAATAACGCTAATCCTGGATGGATATCACTGCATTTTACATCTCGGGGCTAACTACTCATTATTAAGTTATAGTACGGAGGATATACCTAAAATGGTGCATTTTCATCATAAAAGCATGAAACTTGGCAGGAATGTGGTTTACATCAAATTAAGAATTTTAAGTGTTGTAGGCATTCTCCTGAATTGCTAAGAGCTGCCATATTGGAAAATGGTGGCCCGATAGTCTAAAATTGTGCATTTTTATCATAAAAGTGTGAAACTTAGCAGAAATGTTGTTTACTTAGAACTAATAAGAATTTAAGTGTTGTAGACATTCTCCTCAATCGCTATGAGCCGACATATTGGAAAATGGCGCCCAAATTACTTGTTTTCCAGTTACCCGAAATAGACATGTTTAAGATCTTCTGAAAGGTGGCGATCTATTCTTTCCATCAATTCTAACCGAAATTGTTTAACTTAGATAGCGACCATCCTACACCCATTTAAAGGTGAAGAGGTAATGGCGTAAGCGCGAAAGCGTAAGATGATTTTCGAATTCAAAGTGCTCTTGCGAGCCCTCTAATAGCCCAAAAGGGACATGCTTTGGATTTTCTGAAAGGTATGGATCTTATCTTTCCTTCAATCCTAATCGAAATTGTTTAACTTTGATAAGAATACAAATATGAGCATTACAATGGCAATTTGAAATTGAAACTAGCCGCTACACCTATTACAGCTACATAGTTAAACGGGTGTAGGATGGTCCCTAGCTAAGCGAAACAATTTTCGGCTAGGATTGATGGAAAGAATAGATCGCCACCTTTCAGAAAATCCTACGCATGTCAATTTCGGGCTATTAGAAGGCTTGCAAGACCACTTTGAATTCGAAAATCAACATGCACTTTCACTGCTCTTCACCTTTAATGGGTGTAGAACGGTCTCTGTCTAAGTTAAACATTTTCGGTGAGGATTGGAGGAAAGAATAGATCGCTACCTTTCAGAAAATCTTAAGTATGTCCATTTCGGGCTATTAGAAGGCTCACAAGAGCCGTTGAATAATAAAATCACCATACACTTTCACCGCTATGCCGTTACCTCTTCACCTTTCAGTGGGTGTAGGACAGTTCCTACCTAAAGTAAAAAAAAAGTTCAGTTTGATGAAATGAATAGATTCCATCCTTTCAGAAAATTCGAAGCACCTCCATTTCGAGCTAGTAAAGGGCTCGCAAGAGCACTTAGAACACGAAAATCACTATAACAACCAATTGAAAAAAGGAGCGTCTGTGTGAATTAAGGGTGATAATAGTTTAAATACGATTGTGTGGTTCAGGGTTGCTCTTACGTAAAAGATATATAATCCCTTTCCTGTCGACAAATGTGTGCTGAACGTCTTTACTTCACTTTATGCTTTTGATTTGTTGACGGTTAAGGAGTTACAGCCAGAGAACCTTTTGGGGGAGAGTAAGTCACCCTCTCCCCCAACCCCTCGGAGGGTTTTTGAAATTGCTATTACATAGATTTTTTTCCAGTTACCCTTCGTGTGCATCCATACCAAACATAACGCTTTTCACAAAAAGTGAACAATTCCTTCAATTATGAGCACTATAAAAAAAACTATTATTTACATTACGGCATATATTATGCATTAATAATGTTCATTCATACCACTTCCAGTACGTACTTCCGGTTGTGTTTAGTATTCATTGGAATGGAAATTTCAAGAGAAACAATAAAGGCAAGGGATGTAATTTCGCTAACTGTGAAAGGAATTCAAAGTGTCGTATTCATTAGTATCACTTCCACAGTTACTTCCGGTTATGTTTGGTATCATTGGAAAGGATATTTCAAGAAGAACAATAAAGGAAGACTGTGGAATTTTGCTAAATGTGAAAGGGAATTCAAATTTCAATAAATAACATTGAAAGTGTTGAATTCGGGCAAATGGTGTGTTTCCATTAATCATATTTTAGTATAATTTTGATATGTTATTTTCAAGGGCGAATGCCTTTGGTTTCATCTTTGTACTAATCACTTCAAAGTAAAATCATACATTCAGGAGCCTATTAAGCCATACGTAAGCAAATCGTATAATAAAAAATATTCAGACCGTATGACTCACTGAATTCCGTGTAACAGTATAGTTACAAGTAAGAATTTCAGATGAACTGGTTGATCGTATGAAAAGTTACTTCATTTTTTTGGTAAAAAAAATCAATTACAAACAAAAGGAAGAAAAAAGAAAAGTTAAATCCGTTGATTCGTTCAGGAGTTATGAGAAAAAACTTAATTTGACAGCCATTTTGGCTGCCCATTTCCAATATGGCGGCCCATAGTAATTCAGGAGAATGCCTTCAACGCTTAAAATTCTTAATTTTATGTAAACAACATTTCTGTCAAGTTTCATGCCTTTATGATGAAACTGCACAATTTTAGAATACTGGTTGCCATTTTCCAAAATGGCGGCTCATAGCAATGCAGGAGAATGCCTATAACGTTTAAAATTCTTAATTTTATGTAAACAACATTCTTGTCAAGTTTCATGCTTTCACGATGAAAATGCACACAATTTTAGACTATTTGGCCGCCATTTTCCAATATGGCGGCTCGTAGCGATTCAGGGGAATGCCTACAACGCTTAAAAGTCTTAATTTGATGTAAACAACAATCCTACCAAGTTTCATGCTTTTATGATAAAATGCACAATTTCGTCTAATTTGGGGATATATCCTCCGGACTATTAGTCCACGACGTACAGGCTAAATATTGCTTAGCCCTCAACTTCTTTCGTGATGGATATCACCATTTTCCCTAATTACCGAGCTTAACCCAAGGATTAAGTTTAAATCGCAACTGGATATCCCCACCATTAGTTTTGTTTATTTCATTAAAAAAAAATTATTCCGGCAGCATCACGTTACTGACGACTGTACAAAATGTGAATGAAATAAGCCAACAGCCAAAGTCAAAACTCAATCTGCCAACTTATTATGGACTTATCGTAGCATCATTTACAGTGATTTGTGTATATTTTGTTACAGTGCACTGGTCACTTACAATTTTTTTTTTTGTGATTTAATTTTCTTTCCTGTAAATTTTAAAAGTTGTTTAATTCAAATAAATTAATATTGTTAGAATCCATTGTATTTGCATGTGTCCTTGAAAATTATACAACTGTAATTAACAGTTCATTACTTCAGAAAAAGTAATACACATAATAACGGAACAATGGGAAACCCAGGATTTTTTTCGAATTTTGTAGGGGGAGTCTAAGAATTCTGCTAACGGGTGGAGGGGAGGGTGTGCTTTACGTCTTCTGGATCCAAGCACAACAAGTCCTCAGGATCCATGGAAAACAACTCGTTTTAAATCCTCAAGATCAATAGCGGTTCCTCTGGGTAGACAAGGTAGGCAGATCCTGCCCAAAATTTGAACCAGTCCTGAACTCTTTAATGCACATCATAAGTATTACTTAATAGTTCATCGTCTAACTTTTTTGCCAATGGGTACTGCTATCAACGTTTCCACTAAAGGAGAATTGTTTGTAAACTAACATAGTCTATAAGCTGTCTTGCCGTGCATGCCACTAAGTTGAGAGCAAGCAGTAGGCAGGCTGTGAACTGCCTAGGCTGCAGCAGTAGAAACGGCTATGCGTATCAGCGCTTCTCTCGCACAAGAGATGCCTGGCTACCGCGTTGCCGTTTAGGCTCAATCTCTAGCCTAATGTCTAGCAGAAAAGCCAATCAGCTTGCCGACTGCTACAGCATTGTTTTGCAACCACCCAGCATACACGACAGACAGCTACAATTAGCAGAAAAAAATTGAGTTTTACGAAACTTAATTTTGATGAAGCATGGACATAGACATGAGACACGGGCTGCAGGATGTCAAACTAGAAATAAGCTGTTGTTCAGTCCCCGTTTATAGAAATTCGGTCTCACCATGCTGTCACTGCAGGCAAGAAGGTAAGGGGAAGAAGTTTTATGGTGGTAAGGAAAAGATGCTGATTGAGTAAGCTAAGTGAACAAAATAGTGATTTAACAATCTTACTTTAATGAAGCATGGGACATACGCGCGACACAAAAAACCACACGTTTATTATACCCGTCCAGAGGATAGGCTTCTACTAGCCAATTTTTTAAGTGAGAGAACCTCCACCCTCACCTTTCCCAACATATACAACTAATTCAAGCATACACACATCACCCTAGAACCAGCCGCCACTTCTCACAATCATGGAAAACAGCCAATTTTACGTGCCCAGGATCCATGGAAAACTATCATTTTAAGTCTCCAGGATCCATGAAAACAACTCATTTTAAGACCTCAGGATCCATGGAAAACAACTCCTTCCAGCAATTCCAGCCTTTGAAACGTTAAAAAAAATTTTATTTCAGAATTGTTTTTAAGATACGTACCTTATTTTAGACAAATGTGTCTTATTTGGCCAACTTTTACTGTTAACTTCTGGTGTTCCCCCACTCCCATTGTGTGTACCTCTGGGTGAAACGCCAAATGGGCTCGATTAGTGATGAATAAATACAGATACAACGCCCAATTTTACCTGGTGGGGAGGTCAAAATTGGTTTCTATTGCCTAAAGGGAAAATATGCACTACCTGTAAATTTCTTGCATTCAGTTCCTGAGTGCTGCTTACCCTGGAGGGATCAAAACTCTTTGGATATGCCCAGCTCAGCCACCCACCTTCTCATGTGCGGATCCAGCACGCACAGGCCCTCCATAAATAGAGTTACGGCGATAGCCGGCCATCTACTTTTTTCCCCTCCCGATATGTCAGACATGATGGTGACTCGAGAGGGAAGGTTAGGTGGGTATTTACAGGTAGTGTATATTTTTCCTTTAGGCAATAGAAACCAATTTTGATTTCCCCTCCAGGTAAAATTTGGCTTTCTACTTGCCGGCGAGGAAAATATCCACTACCTGTAAATTTCTTGCATTTACAGTAAACCTCGTTAATATAGGTGGCGGGCACCATCATGACAGGCCCGCAAATGTGTGAGCTAGGTCCACTGTGACAGAGTTGAGGTGAATATTGCAGGCGCAACATGCTCTGATCACAGCCGACACGATGTGCAAGGGCAATCGGAGTGGGGAGGGAACTTTACATTACCAAAGTGAGTTGGTGAGGAAGTATGGGAGTTTTCCATATTCCAGCGATGAAGAGGTGGTGGGGGGGGGGATATGTTAAGGGGGAAACTTGCCAAGTTGTCGGTTCCTTGACGGGGTGTAGTCTTGTAAGTTGTGTGGGCGGCAGGAGTAGCTTCAAGAAGACCAGGATGTGTTCGGTGGAATCGGATGGGAAGTCCAATAGAGGCAAGTGAGGTTAGAAGCTTCACGTGTGGTGGTGAGATTTGAAGTCCAGGAGGTTGGCACAGAATGATAAGTGAGGACGAAAAGAAGATGTTATGGTTCACACGGTGCAATACACATTGATCGTAATTAGTGGTGAACTGATACCATAATTCCGATTCCGGTTCCGATACCAATAGACCGGTTCCGTACGGTTCCGATACCGGTTCCGATTACCATATGGAAGTGCCACAGCGAATTGAAAAAAATTAATAATAATGAATTAACTATGTTCAGGGAGTACAGGGTTCTGCTGTATAAAATTTTTATAACTTACATACATTTTTTAACGAAAATTTTGATATATGTATACAAACTTGTATAATTAAATTAAAAAATTTAATTTAATTAAAAAATTGGATTAAAATTTTTTTTTAAATATTAAAATAACGTATCACTTATTTTTTTTAGACAGGTGTTTTTGCTTCCTGGATTTACGCCAAGCTCTTTTTCCACTGGCGCTGATATGTTTTAAAATTTTTGCTTTCCGAATGTATCAGATTTAATTAAAAAAAATTAAAATTAAATAAAAAAGCTTAAAAGATTAAAAAAAATACTAGTTTAAAATAACTAGAAACTTTGAAACGATTTTTTTTAATTTTGCTCTGGGCCTGCATTTTTAAATAGGCTATTTGCTTCTTGGATTGGTTCAAGCCCTTCAGTGAAGCTGATACGATAAAAAAAAATTTTCTGGATGTATTAAATTTTATTTTATTTTAAACTTAAATTAAAATCAAAATACTAAACTAAAATAAAAATAACTGGCTAAATAAGAGCATGCTTGAAGATTTTTGCAGCCCGGATGCCCAAGAGTCTTACCAAAGCGTTGCATACTTGAAAATTTTTGCAGCCCGGATAAAGTGCATGCACTATGACGCCAATCAAACGCTAAGCAAAGGGAAACAAACGCTAAGCAAAGGGAATGAATCGCTAAGCAAAGGGAAACAACTTAATGATAATAAAGTCCTGACATCCTTAAACAAACAGGAATCAACTGTAACGTATCCTGCTTAGTATATTTCCATCCTAGATGGGATTTTATGGTTGTATGAATCAAACTACTCAACAAAAGTTGGTGTAAACAGGTAAGTGGCCCACTAGAATCGCGCGAAAATGTGTTAGTAGGCCTAATTCAACCAAGATTCTACTATCAAGCACAGTTTTACCAAGCCCTATTCATTCACTCCGAAATGTAGCCACGGCAGTAGCCATCTGTCACATCTGGCCACGAGCTGTAGTCTCCAAGTACTTCCGGAAAAATCCAAGATGGTGGCGACATGTGCTCACGGCGACTGCTCGAGTTATTAGATGCGCTAGTCACGTGGCTCAACGTCACTTCCGCTGTTGTCAGCAGTTGCTCTTGTGGCGAATTTGAAAAACTAGAGTATCGTGGCATGAGTTTTGCAAGCGGTGCTTGAGACGTAAGTGTAGCAAGTGGATTGTCCCGTAACGAAGTGTTAGTTATTTATCCACGGTTTTACGATGTTTTAAGCTACTGAAATTAAACCTGAAATTAAGCTTTTTGTTCCCAAGACCTCTAAGAATCCATTCAACTATCGCGTACCCCTGGAAAAGGTAAAGTAGATGACAAGATCAAGTGATTTAGTGATCTCTGCTGATTATTTAAAGGTAGTCAGTATCGGCCAACCAAGATAGAGGTTCTGGTACCGGTACCGATACCACGATACCGTACTCAGAACCGGAATCGGTACACCACTAATCGTAATAAAGTTTGCAAGGGAAGAACTTGTTTCATATGGAATTCAAGAGTTTATAGTTGGAAAACAGGTGAGGCCAAGGAGTTGAAGATTGAATAGGTTGAAAACACTTGTGGATTGATGTCATGGGACCAAGACACGGAAGTCCAAATTTGAACAGAGGGGTGACGGAATGTGCAGTTGCATGGAGTCAGTCCAGTTCCGGAGGAATGGTAGGGAAAGCATGAATGAGTTCATTCCGAGACGGAGGTTGAAGAGGAAGCGTGGATGGTTTTGATTTAAGGTCGAGCGACAAAGGAGAAGCAATCCTTTAGCTTTGCTGCGACAGTTAAGACAGGGCAGTTGACACGTTCTGTTTAGAGAAAGACGTCGCATTTCGGATTGACAAGGGATAAATGGGACAAGGGACAAGGGTAAAGTTGGCGAGCAATATAATTCTCCCAAGGCATGGCTTGGTTCGCATGGATCCATTCCTGGGCGATGGCAGCGTGTTCTTTTCTTGCAAATTCAGGAAAGATGGATGGGGCTGCATTGGCAGCTTTCGAAGGATCGGAAGTGCATTTGACTACATAAGTTCCGATGCGGATATTGAGACATGCCGGTTCATCAACGGTTTGAATTCCGTGGTGTGTACGATGGATGGTCTTGTGGACGGGAGGTTGAGGCTTGTGAATCTTTAAAATCGGATGCTTTCCCGAGAGCGTAAGGGGTGATAAACGACATAAATTAGCGTTGGCGAGCAGGTTCGAAGTATTCAATTTTTGAGCAGCAATAATTTTGTTTGCACAGTCCAGTTTGGCTTTATGGGAGGAAAACTTGCAGGCGACGGGAGCGGCAATTTTCCCCAAACGTGTGAGTTCTTTCGAGTTAAGATCAAGTCGTTGTCGAAGGGTGTGAAGTAAGACAGTCTATCATCAAATTTAGGTGAGGAGGGAAGCTTCTCGGGCTTAAATCAAGTCCATAGGGGGGTTGAGGTTCGGCAGAAGACGATGGGTTGACAGCAGCGGAGTGAGAGGGATTTGTACTGGGGCCAGTCATGGTAGGCTTGAGTTGAGAAGAGTTGGATGACAAAACAGGAATAATGGGGTGTGATGTTGAGGGTGGTGCAGGAGCAGGCGACAAGTTCACGGAGTTCGGAAGATCAGAATCAGGAATTGCTACAGTAGCTTGAGCTGGGAAAGAGTTTGAGTTGAGCTTTGCAGCTTTGGAACGGGCTCTCTGATCCCTAATCTGACGAGCACGAATTGCTGCAGTGGCGTTCTTCTGGCAAACTAGCGGCCACTCATCGGGTTTGATTGAGAGGCAGATGGAGTACGGTTCAGAGTTATAGTTACATTTGCAATGGCGTTGGCAGGCGGTGTGCGGGTCATAACGTTTCTGGTTGTAAACATAAGCCGGGCAGGTGCAAATGTCGGGCTTCCTGACAGCTGAAGGATCCCAAGTTCGATTAAGTGCTGCAAATTTCCCACGACGTAAGTGTGGCATCATGGAATCAGAAGTAAAAACGGCAGGGTGAAATTCTGAGGCGAGGAACGCGTTGACACACACCGACAAGAGAAGAGTCGAAACGCGGGAAGGGGGAGAGGGTCTTCAAGAGAGAGAAAAACCCCAGGTTGCGCAGGCACAGATCAGGAATGCAGGCCTTCGCGAAGGCATAACATCTAGTGAGAGGGAGTGGGATCATTCGCGAAGGTGCCGCACGTGACAATGGTGGAGTGTCAGCGACGAAGGCAGTTCTGCGTTTGATGAAGGTGAAGAGAAGGGCTCCGGTAGGGATAATTCATAAGGAATTAGATCCAAGCGATGAAGACGGCCACCACATAAAAAGAGCGTAAAAGTGGTTGGCGAAAAAGCAAGCGAGAAGGAGGGGCAGCAGGCTCCCAAGGAGTAACAAACGATGAACATAGAATGTATCATGTGGAGATTCAGGCAAAGGAGCAGGTGAGAAACCTTCGGCGAAGGATCTTCGATGATTTGGCGAACATTTAGCGAAGGAAAGTGAGCTAGCGGCGAAGGCACGTTCGGCGAACGATTCTGATGCCTGAAACAAAGGACGAAGGCGAGCGTTCGCGAAGGCTTCAGGATGACAAAGGCTATAGGGCGTATGCGAAGGTCTTGCGAAGTAACATCCAAATACTTAAAAAAAAACTAAGGCCACAAAGGATGCATGGTGAAATAGCGGGAAAGTAGGTAAAAGTTCGGGGAAGAGCATCAATCATGGAACAGAGTGAGTGTTCGACAAGGGCACCAAAGGAAGACAAGACAGCCTTCGGTGACGAGGGGTCGTATTTGGACGAAGACGGCGGATGAAGAACGAAGGTTGGTGAGAGAGGCCATTTCAACAGACCGGGCGCTGGAGAGAAAAAAGATGGCCGGCTATCGCCGTAACACCATTTATGGAAGGCCTGCACGTGCTGGACCCGCGCATGCGCAGGTGGATGTCTGAGCAGGTCATATCCAAAGACTTTTGATTCCCCCAGGGTAAAGCAGCACTCAGGAACTGAATGCAAGAAATTTACAGGTAGTGCTGTTCCAAGATGCCCACTGACTGGCACAAATTCCACAACAACATATGAAAACGAGCAATTTAAATTTCCAGTTCTAATTTGCGGACCTTGTTCACAATAAAAAACACACAAAACTAAAACGATGAACAGCAACTCTCTGCTGCAGCCAACAACACGTCCTAGGGTTTAATTCCTGTTCAGGGAGTCAGGCTTATTATTTTGCATAGCCTATAACGGACACTAAATTGTAAAATATTGCTTGGTTAGTTGCATTTTTGTTGTCTGGGTGGAACTCAAGCGAAAAGCCAGATTGAAATAAATTTTGGTATGTCGCCAAGACCCCCAAAAGTATTGTGACCTAGAACTTAACTGTAAATTGAACAATTATTACAGAAGAAATTACACTCTTTCTAATTTATTTCAAACACTCACAGCTTGTCTGCCAGAACATTTAGGGATCCTGCGATATGTCGGGGCAGGAGAGTGAGGTTGAGGGACCGACAAAGATGGAAAAGAGACGAGACTTCTGTCATCAGGAGTGTTCAAGCGAGCTCCTCTCCCTCGGCGAACGTAAGCAATTGCCGGTGTAAATTGTCCGACATCACAGAGATTATAGTCCCTTAAAGGTGATTTGCCCACGTTAGTACAGCGCAGATGATGGCACACAGTTCCAGGGTGTTGATATGAAGACCCGCCTTTTGAGGAGACCAGATGTACCGGTAGATGTTAGATCTACCATGTGGGTGCCCCATCCCGATGCCAAGGTGTCCTTGAAAAGGAGAAGATCGGGGATGGTGTGGCGAACTAGAATTCCTACCATTAGGTTGGATGGCTGAAGCTTCAAAGTTGGCCAGGGAAGATCGGAGGACGAAATTTGGTCCTCCCAGGTAGTTTGAGGAACCACTCTTCATTCCGGAACCAGTGCATGGGTCTAGACCTCCAAGAACCCAGTGGCATGAGGAAAGAACATGAGTCCAGAAGTCCGATGATGGAGCAGAGTTCTCCGGCTGAGACGGTTGGCACATGGCGAAGACCAGTCAAAGATGAGTTGAGTTGAGAACCTAGTGGCATGAGACAACACGAGTCCAGAAGTTTGATGATGGAGCAGAGTTCTCTGGCTGAGACGGTTGGCACGTGGCGAAGACCAGTCAAAAATGAGTTGAGTTTCAGGATCCATTCTGGTTCTGGGAGGGACGAATCGGGAAGCTGTCCAAATCGAATACCGTTCCGAGAAACACAAAGGACTGTGCAGGCTGGAACCTTGATTTTGAGTTGTTGACACCGAGGCCCAGGTGGTTAAAGAGTGAAAAGGCTGCAGTGGAGGTCTTCCACGAAGAACTTCGCCGACAGGTTCAGATAAGCTTCATCTCCAGATAAGCTTGAGTTCGAATATGGTAGCTGTGAAGATAGCCCACCACTGGAAAAAGAACAGATGTGAACAAGTGTGTAGTTGTTGAGATGCCGAAGGGAATCACCTCCAAGTGGTACGTGGTCACTGCCGACACGAATCGGAATAGGTGCAAGCGGAGAGGTGAAGGGGGAAGTGGAGGTACGTGTCCACAAAATCCACTGAAACGCTGAATTCCCCTGTTGATGCGATTCCTTTATTGACGTCAAGGTTTCCCTACCTGGAAGTGAAACCGGGAAAGGAAGGAATCGAGCTTCCGGAGGTTGAATATGGTACGAGTGCCTCAGTCTTTCTTCAGTATCACCCGAGCAGGGCTGTAGAAGCCCAGGGTTGGAGAAGACAGCTGAATTGCCTCTTTCTATAACAACTTCAGAACTTCCTGTCCAGAAGTGGGTTGGGTGGAAGATTCTGAAGCCTAGGTTGTGGACCCATTGATGGATCCGGAAAAGACACGAACGGTGGAAGGAAACCTTGCTTGATAACAAAAAGCACGAAAGCATCCGAAGTGACAGATTCCCAACTTTTCACATGAAAACGAAGCTTGCCCCAACCCGTTGGTAAAGTGGTGCAGGTGGTGAAGTCAAAAAGTCAGGAGCGAGGTTGGGACCCCCTTTGCCCCTAAAACCGCCTTTTCCTCAATGGTTGGAACGTCCCCCTGGCCCATGGTTGCTGTACAAGTTCTCTTGACGAGTATTGGCCCTGGTGGGATGCACTATGGTTGGCGACATTGGAGACCTTGGTTTCTGACCCAATTGGTAGGGGGTGGGGAAGGAAGCCCCGGAGTCCTGCCGAAAGGGCCCAGTCTGGTATGGATTCTTCTTACACCCGCCTTGGCCCCAAGGTGCTGTAGATCTAGGCAGTTGCGGAGGCTTGACCTTGTCTTGTCAGGAGCACACGTGAGTTGCTGGTTGTCAAACAGTGAAGACGAGTTGTGAATGGGCTGAAAGAGTAAATGTCCAACAACATCTACAGTGATGTTCGAAGCAGACTCCAAATACCATTATGTGCTTGATGCCGAAAAACATTGTTCAGAAGGAGACGGGATCCCCAGTTGAACTAGTCCCCTTGGAAGGACGAGGCCCTTTTCATTAGCTACAGACAGTCTTCTAGAATGGAGTCTGGCCGTGAAGAGGGGTGCTCATCGAGAAAATTACCCATGACTGTTGCGGTAGAAGGCGAGTATCGTGGTCTGCATGTGATGAGGCACGTAGGCACCATCGAAGCAAATTCTCATCCTCCTCAGCCTGCCTCAATGGTATGCGAATGACAGTAGGGGCCTCAAGCGTTGAGTTGAGCTCCATGCTGGTTGAAGCTGTGACGTGCTTCGTCGAAAGAAAAGTCCGGTAGAAAGCCCTCGTCGGTGCGCCCAGACCAGAAACCTTGAAAAATAAATGCCTCTTCTTCACGTCATGTGGTGGAAGAGGTAGGCTTACAGAAATCTCCTCTTCCATCCTTCACGTATGGGATTCATTATCGAGAAGACACCGAAAAGCCACCTTGGACTGTGGGAGATGGTGAGGTGCCGGAGGAGCAGACGTGGCATTAGCAAAAGTTGTCCTCATTGGAGCCGCAGAGTTAATAACACGCTCGGGCGCAGTCACAGAATGTTGAAGGCAAATAGAAAGTCATTGATCGAGCAAACTGCTTACAGGGGCAAAACCATACCCCTTCCCCATAAATGTAGAGGGGGGGGTTGAGGCTTAATGGCACGTCAACAACCAGGTCATTAGCGCCAACCTTAGTCTCCGTGCGGTGGTCTGGGTTGCCACTGTGCGACACGTTACAGAGATGAAAAATGTCATCTCCATCTTGAGACCTGCAAACATACTCACTTCCTTCCGAATCAGAATGATTGTGCTTTCGCTTTTGTCGTGAGGCAGGGGAAGAGATAGCACGATTCACAAAAGCAAGTACGGAATAATGAACACGATGAGTGAAGTGTGTCAGAAGGCTGGCGAATCGGCAAATCGGCGACAAGTTGAGGATCAGGTGACTAATTGGCGAATCGGCAACGAGCCACTTCAGCAAGTGAGAGAGTTGATGAGGCGAGTCGAGTGGGTGAGTAGAGTGGTCAAGTTGGTGAGGCAAGTGGGCCAGTCGAGTTGGCGAATTGTCGATTAGGTGAAGCAGCAAGCTGTCGAGTCAGCAAGTGGACGAGTCAACGTGTAAGGAATGTTGATGAGCACCGTCCGAGGAGCACACAATAGCTATTCACCTGGACGCATTAAGAGCGAACGACTGCCACCTTTCCTAGATTGGAAGCATTTGGGGTCTTTCAACATTAGCCTCGGTCAAGACTCAACCTAAACTCGCATCAAGGGTGGACGTACGGAGTGCCCCCGATGAGAATCCACTAGTAAAACTGGTGTGATCCATTCACACAGCCGGTCGGCGCGCTTACACCTTTGATTGATCAAGGGAACATTAAAATCAGGTGATTTGGAAACGAAATCCGGACTGACGGGGTCACATCGGCCTGCAGGTTATGCAATACGGTGGAGTAAAAAAATTTGGGGGGGGCGGGTAAATTAATTTGGACTGGGTGTGGAAAAGTTGCCTATTGGTACAAAGTAAGCTGTTACAAGCATTTTGCCCTAGGGTAATATTTAGGTATGTCCCAAGCTACTTGAAAATCTCGGCTTTCGTCCATTTTGTGATATTTCGCAACAATTTTTATAATTACTGACAATTACAAGGCTGGGTACGGAAAAGTTTCCTTTTGGTAAAAGGTAAACTGTGGTTAAATCATTTTGCCATAGGTTAATATTTGGGTCTGCCCCAAACCAGCTTTTTCGGACTTTTACAGAATTGTGTAGTCAATTCAAATTACATTTCCTAAGTCATAATTTTGTTTAAAATTACTTTTGTTTGATTTATTCTGTTTGAAATTAATCTGTCTCTTATTTCAGATTAGAAAATATCTAGAATGGCTGGCGTTTCTGGATCTAAGCAACCGCAGACATGGCTGCGTACCGGTTGCCTGATTTTTGGAAACCCTTCGAATTTACCAAAGACTATTCTTCCCCCAAATGTTGGGATGATGAAATGTTACTTGGTCCCAAAGACTGTTGAATTGAATATAGAATTTCGTAAAAGTCCCAAAAAGCCACTTTTTCAGCTGGCTTAGGGCAGACCTAAATATTACCCTAGGGCAAAATGCATTTACCACAGTTTACCTTTTACCAAAAGGAAACTTTCCTGTACCCAGCCCAAATTAATTTGCAATTATAAGAAATTATAAAATTTTTTTGCCGAATAGCGCAAAATGATCGAAAATGTCCAAAATACCAGGTAGAGCTGGTTGATTTCGGTTTCTGTTGCCCTTGTGAAAACATACATTGCCTATTTTTGTTAGCAGTTCCTTCCTTTTGGACCTAGAAGAAAAGTTGGCTTGCCTGCCTTCTACTTTGTATGCGAGGTAAACTGGCGGAGACTTGCAGGTCTTGTCATTGAAGGGAATCCGGAGAGCCGGAACCCCGTCCTCTAGTAGAACGTGAAGGTCTTGCCGTGAGAGGAATCCGGGAAGCCGGACTCTTGTCGTCATGTAGATCGTGAAGGTCTTGCCGTGAAGAGTATCAGGAAAGCAAGAGTTGGGCCTTTCGTGACGTTAAGTCATGTAGCTGACGAAATAGTCGCGAGGCTCTGTAGGAGGTGTGTGAGACTGGAGTACAAGACGTAGGGTGCTCGTGGCGGAATCCGAAGGTCCTAGAGACCGAAGGGTGGTGAAGAATCATGAAAAGTTTGCCGAAGAAGGTGATGAACGGAAGGAGGGAGAGATGAGTCACGTCGTCCCAGGAACACACATTTTTGAAAGAGGAGAGGTAGCCCCATAGAGGGGCTGTATACCGAGGAACCCAGAAGGAGGACGGAGTACTGTCTGGATTGTAGATGGCGAGTGAATAAGCCGATGGTAATCTCATGAAGTGAACGGAGTCTTAGGGTAGGGCTGAGAACCGAGTGCCACACCCTTGGCTCGTGCCCGGCAATCTGTGCAGCGTAGATTCCAGGTGGAATGGTTGGAGCATGGGACGAGCCCTGGAAAGACTGGAAGGAATAACGAAGCATCGTCATACTGTCAGACGGAGTAAGCTGATAACTGGCGAAGGCAGGGCGAGGATGATGCTGATGACCAGGAGGATATTGTTGACTGCGCAGTCGGGAGCATTGCTGTGGAAGCCTCAGATGCGAGATGGAGCGAGATGGTCCAAAGGCAGATCTGGTAGGAGTTCTTGCAGAGACTGTGCCGGGTGGACAGACACTGCCGAAGAATGCAGAGGCGGCAGGCCATCCGAAATGATGATTGGAGGAGAAGATGAGGGCCCTGCTCGAGGCCGGGGATCCCACAGAGTTCCTTTTGTTCGAGACATCCAGAGAAGAATTCAGGGAGACACACAAGACACACGACCGAACCGGTCGAGCGCTAGAGAATGAAAGATCTTGAAATACAGAAAAGAAAAGAGGGGACAACTATGCTTGGTATGAGTACGCAGCATTGTCCATAACATGATGGAAGAAAACGCTGAATAGCCGCACGGGCGTCTGAAGAGCAATGCTGACGGATGCCATGAATCCGTCGTGGGAGTCTTGCCGGAGGAGGCACCTGGAATCCGTATTGACATTCCCAAGGTTTGTTGCTTGAGGACCACGAGCTTACACCAGGTCGTTGGTGGGGTTTGAAGGACTGGATGGTCCTCTTGGTGATGAATTGACCCGTAGGGAATCCGTGAAAAAGAAAGTCCAAAAAACGGGGGCGTCAAACATTCGGTGCAGGAGAGTCTTGGTGTACAGACGTTGAAGCAGGCAGATGCTTGGATGCTAAGGTTGTGGTATATGAGAGTGATGCATACTTAGAGCAGCCGGTTTTGTTGGTTCCCGATTCCCGAGTGCCTGTGCGCACGAGACGCACGGTGCAATACGGGGAAAGACTGATGAAGAAGGGGCTTCTATACGAAAGCAGGTGTGGCAGCAGCTCGCAGTTCCTGGTAGCTGAATAATCCAGTCGCTTGGTGACTCGGATGCCCGGATACCTGTCTGCAGTGTACTAGTGTTTGCAGGAATCCGCGTCTGTAAAGACACAAGGGAGCCGAAGGGCAAGTTACAAGAAAAGGTAGAGTGGAAAGCAATCCGAAGTCCCAGAAGAGGAGACCGAGTCCTGGCCGGTGGTCTTGTAAACCTTTGAGGCTCGAGCGGAATCAGAACGATTGGTTGTTTGGTTGCCTGTACTGCAGTGTAGCAGTGCTTGCAGGAATCTGTGTGTAAAAGCACAACGGAACCGAAGGCTAAGCTGCCAGAAGAAGTAAGGTGGACAGCAATCCGTGGTCTCAGAAGAGGAGACCGAATCCCGGTCGGTGGTCTGTGTAGTCTTCGGGCTTTGTCCGAATGCTTGATTGCTTGGTTGTCTGTGCTGCAGTGTTCCGGCGCATGCAGGAGTCCGTGTGTGTGTGAAGACACCACGAAACTGAAAGAGGAAGCCACAGAAGAATCCGGGAATCCGTGGTTCCAAAGGGGAGACCGGAACTCGGTCGGTGGACTTGTTAGCCTTCAAGCCTTGAGTGTCGTCCAAGTGTTCGGTAGCGCGGTTGTTCGTTCTGCAGTGTTCTGGTGCTTGCCAGGAGTCCATCTGTGTAAAGACACCACGAAACTGAAGAAGCAAGCCGCAAGAAGAATCAGGGAATCCATGGTTACAAAAGGGGAAACTGAATCCCGGTCGGTGATCTTATTTGTCTTCAAGCCTCGTGCTGAAGCAAGAGCGTGTGAGTACTCGGGTGAAGAGACACAGACGAATTGAAAACTCGGAACAAGAGATTCTGACGTCCAGAAGTCAACAGGAATCCGTTGTTCCCATGTAGAGTAGGTTCGTTCAGGGGAAGCAACCACACGCGGTGGTGCCCTAGTAGAAAGAATGAATCCCAACTCTGGGCGACATCCTTATATAGAGGCCTGCGCACATGCGAAATGAGAGGGGAGCTGGAAGCATGGCACACGAGCCAACCTTTCTTCTAGGGTTCAAAAGTAAGGAACTGCTAACAGAAATAGCTAGGTAATGGACATTTTCATGGCACATTGAAACGCGATTTTCAAGTGGCTTGGGGCAGACCTAAATATTCACTTTGGGCAAAATGCTTTTAACAACGCTTACTTTGTACCAAAAGGTAAGCTTTTCCATACTCAGCCCAAATTAATTTGTAATTATAAGAAATTATAAATTTTTTTGCCGAATATCGCAAAATGGATGAAAAACGAGATTTTCAAATGACTTGGGGCAGACCTAAACATTAATCTAGGACAAAATGCTTTTAACACAGCTTAAACCACGGATGTGACGTCACGCTAACTCAACGCCATGCTAAATTTCCGTTGGTTAAATCCCGTTAACCAACACCGGAAGTGTGCGTCATCGCAAAAAGTGTGGGTTATCAAGTTACCCCCACACTTTTGCCGATAACCCACACTTTTGCCAATAACCCACACTTTTGACACTTCCGGATCACGCGACCGGGAACGCACACACTAACAACCAAATACAGCAAGCAAAAAAAACCGTAACGCAATAAAAACGTGCAAAACCAATTACTTAAAAGGAATGAAATCCCATCCCTGCAAACTCTTATAATTATGTCAGGCCCGTAACTAAGCTATTCACTCCGCATTAACCCCCCCCCCCTCCCCCACAAACTAAAATGCAATGACCTTCATTCATACCGATACCCTATTGCCGTATTTTTTAAACAATTCTCAAACTACAAACACTCAAAAAGAATTACATACCTTCCTAGAATGTCATTCTATCCCTGCGGCCTCTTATCGAAGTTCTACCGTCCGAAAAGCTTCGAAAATACAAGCGAGCTGGCTAGCGTGAAATACGGCGAAACGACGTTTGTCTCCTTCCACCCACTCCCCCAGAAATGGACGCACAGGACTCGTCGGTCTACCAACCACTCCACCCTCCATAAAATATAATGGAATGACCTTCATTCATATCGAGATATTTTCACAAAAAAAGAAACACGTTTTAATTAAATACGAGTTAGCTTAACGTTCCAACCGTGGTTTAAAACAGTTATTGGCTAGAATCTCGCGGTTAATGGTGTTTAACCAACAGGTGCGATTATTGGCACTGCTCTCGTATGCAAAAGTCTCGGGCTGACGCCCTCGACCTTTGCATACTCGAGCAGTGCCAATAATCGCACCCGTTGGTTAAAAACCGTTAAGCGCTCGCTTCTAACCAATAACTATTACTTACTTTGTACCAAAGGCAACTTTTCCATACCCAGCCCAAATTAATTTAAAAAAAAAAGTTTTTTCACTCCACCCTACTATGCTATGTTGACAAATTTCAACAATTGTTGAAAACATCAGGCGAACTGACATTACCCTTTCGTGTCATAACAGCCATTTTCGCTCATTTATTTAGAAAATAAATCGACTTGGCTACTAACGATCACTTAACGTTTTAGTCCAGGCATCACAGATGTCCGTTTCGAATCGGGAGCAGTTGCAGCGAATGGCATGTCTAGACAATGCCGAATCGATGATGCGCAAAACACCAGAAGAAACAAGAACCCGCAGCAGCAATCAGTTTCCCGCCAGGCTAATTGGCGATCAGTTTCTTGGCAGGGCATCCTGGTTGCTTCTTCTTCAGCTCAGCCATTGTTTGCTTGACAATTTCGCAGCCCGATTCCGGCGAATTCAAGCCTAGGTTGTGGTAGCTCCGTCATTTTCCCCTAAACCTTGCTCGGGGTCACACTTACAGGTTTTGAACATTGGTTTAACGCTTTTGCACGTCAAATTGACACTTTTGTACTTGGATTTAACGTTAGTGG
>JAHWFP010013332.1:40730-69485 GCA_023313725.1 Lithobius niger
AAAAAAAAAAGTTTTTTCACTCCACCCTACTATGCTATGTTGACAAATTTCAACAATTGTTGAAAACATCAGGCGAACTGACATTACCCTTTCGTGTCATAACAGCCATTTTCGCTCATTTATTTAGAAAATAAATCGACTTGGCTACTAACGATCACTTAACGTTTTAGTCCAGGCATCACAGATGTCCGTTTCGAATCGGGAGCAGTTGCAGCGAATGGCATGTCTAGACAATGCCGAATCGATGATGCGCAAAACACCAGAAGAAACAAGAACCCGCAGCAGCAATCAGTTTCCCGCCAGGCTAATTGGCGATCAGTTTCTTGGCAGGGCATCCTGGTTGCTTCTTCTTCAGCTCAGCCATTGTTTGCTTGACAATTTCGCAGCCCGATTCCGGCGAATTCAAGCCTAGGTTGTGGTAGCTCCGTCATTTTCCCCTAAACCTTGCTCGGGGTCACACTTACAGGTTTTGAACATTGGTTTAACGCTTTTGCACGTCAAATTGACACTTTTGTACTTGGATTTAACGTTAGTGGTTTTCAAATTAACACTCTTGTCTTTCGATTTAACACACTTGCACTTGAATTTAACACTTTTGCACTTGAAATTAAAGCATTGAAACAACTGATTCTTTTTTTATTCGCTGTAAAGAATGTGAAATTACACAAAATATACTCATTTCGCTGCAACGCTCACGAAACTCTACGAAATATCGTATGGCGCTGTAAATAAATGACGATTAAGAGCTGCATTTAAAGCGAAAACGAAAGCGAATGACGACTGTTTTGGAGACTAGCTGGTTTATGCAGCGTAGGCTTGTGTGAGAGGCTTTCACTCCACAGGACAAAACTCACAGTTGGGTATTCTAACGTCTTTAGTGCACATATTCATAACGAATCTTGCTGAAACCTTTGCCACCTGCAGTCGCTGGTTTCTTACAACCAACCACTGTATTCGCGCGCTCACAAGCAGACGCTGCCGCTTACGATAACACTGGGAGGTGTGCGTCTAAGGCAGGCAGTGGCAGCTTGTGCCCTCAAACTTGTACGTGTACGAGGCGCTTTTCATTGTATGCTTCGACGTAATTTATTATCTGTCTAGGTTATGCTCGTGTAAATATTGGCTTCAGGCCTCCTTTTTTTTTCCTTACTTGGTTCTCCTTTCGAGAAAACGGTGTAAATGTCTGCCACCTATATTACTGTAAAAATGCAGTGCAGTGATTTAAAAAAAAATAATAGTGATATTTTCGTATTATTTACTTTTTTCCAAATGTTATGTACAGTTCCTCCTTGTGAATTCTTTGGTCAGCAACAAGCTCAACAATGATTTTGATTCGTAGTACGTCAACTTCAGTAATATTGCCGTCAAGATTTCTAACATACGTTTCGCCACCCACACTACTGGCCATAATACGTTGTGAATCATCACTCCCTCTCTTGCTTGGCATAAACCAGCTAGTTAACTCCAAAGCAATCGTTATTTTACTTTCGTTGTCGCTTCAAACGCCGCTATTACTGTAATGGTCATTTATTTAAAGCGCCATAGGATATTCCGGAGAGTTTGGGGAGCGTTGGAGCGAAATTTCATTATAGCTGCATTTTTTTTATGCTGTAAAAATTTCTGTGTTAAGTGTATTTCGTATACTTTCACATTCTTTACAGCGAATAAAACAAATTAGTTATTATTACAATGCTTTAATTTCAAGTGTAAAAGTGTTAAATTCAAGTGAAAGTGTGTTAAATCCAAAGACAAGAGTGTTAATTTGAATTCCACTACGTTAAATTCAAGTACAAAAGTGTCAAATTGACGTGCAAAAGTGTTAAACCAAAGTTCAAAACCTGTAATAAAGCTTTTAACCCCAGTAGGGATATCAGCCGTTGCTCGGTGCAGAAAGAGAAGCGATTGGTGGCGTAAACTAAATCCGTTTAGGCACAGAGTCAGGGGAATCACAGGCTCAACTTACGGTCAAACACACTGACGGGGACGGAAGTTCACCAGGTGAAGAAGGATTTTGATGATCACTGAAAGAATCTTGACTGGCCGTCCGACGAATTTCAGAAGCAGCCCTCTAATCGGTTGTCTTCCACGCACGAAGGATCGTTTTGATTAGATTCTCAGAGTAGGACAAACAAGTAGTACACGAGTTAGCGTGAAAATGACACTTTCAGCATCGAAGACAACAAACGTTTATCCCCGGAGTTTTGTAATGCGTGCACGATTCGTCATCGACCAAAGTGAGACAAATTCTTCAGGGCAGCCATAACAAAGCAAAATGAAGCACAAACAGCTGATGGGATTAAATGCTCAGACGATTGTGAGGGGCAAGTAAGGAGGAGCCTACTAGGAATTAGCAGCGCGCCACACTGTGGGGGAACCAATGAACCTACTTCAAGCGTTTTAAATTGTTTTGAGCACTGAAGCATATTGAGGAAATTAAGCACAAATCTAAAGGTTGAGTATTTTCGGATGAAAGTGAATACATAAAACTATTGTGGATATTAGGAATAAAAAATTTTCGGTTTGATGTGAAAGGCTGAGATTAAACCTCACACTACCAGCTATCGTACTTACTAATGTAATGTTCTTCCAACTAAGTCCCCTTACACAAGTACTTGTGTTAAGGTGGCTAATCTGCACTGGAAGAGTCTTTCCTGTTGTGCTGCTCACAGGGCTGGCAGTGTCCACTGAGCGTTAGTGGCATGCAGGTTAGTCTGACAAACTCTGGATAGAAAAATTAAGTACGAGTTAAAGGTAGATGTTCACCAACGAAATCCTGTAGACTCTACTTTGGATATCATCTAGCGTCTTTGATATCGTTGAAGCTTGCAGCAAGTAAAGGAAAACACTACAAAATGCTTTCAACGAAACGAACACGAGCCAAGCCTATGTATAAATTATGTGCGACAATAAGGTACACCCTCAGGCACCTGAGTGCAAGCTGTACATGTTATACCGATCTAACGAACAAAATGGAACCATGGTAGATTCCAATGGTAAACACCCACTTTTAAACTCAATTTACATTACCTGCCAGTTGAAATCTTCGTATTGTATTCGCGGAGTGAATTATTATATTATTCCTTACAAATGGGCTCCTAGTTGGTAGCGTCGTTACTGAGCTGGTGTGTAAAGCAAAATTTCTATCTGCTTCATCATTTACCACAACAATATCTGCAAAACTAACGCTCAGTCTAAACGATTAATTTGTTACAGTTACAAAAGGTTTTAATAACAGAAAATTTATTCATAAGAAATGTGTAAGAAGAAAATGGCACAAACGTCATACAAATTGAGTAGATTTTAAGAAAAAAAGTACACAAAGCCATTAAAGAGTGTAGTATGAATACCATATTTCAGAAATAAGAAAAAAAACAAGAGCAAGGTTCTTTAATAACGTAAGTGACGGGCATAGCCTATTGCAACATTTCTCAGCTGAAGAATGACTCGGAACATTTTATGTTTGTTAAAGTAATTATTGTAATGGCAATCAAATTGGACTAGGATGCAACAGAAGCTAGTTCAGCATTCTGTATTTAGGCTCAATGTTCGTCTAGCGAAATATAGGCTGATGGCAGAGAGAAAGAAATGAAAAATTCCACACTATCTAACTGTAAATTAGTAAAACTGTTTCCTAGGAGGAAAAAAACCTTCCCACGGATGAAGCTGGTCAGTTACTTTTCACTTAATAAATTAAAATTGAAAAATTAAGTGCGACAAACAAGCTGTCTTTTTTTTAGGAGGGGGAAAAATGCAATTTAATTAGTTTCAGTACCTTGTTAAAAATATTTATGAAGCTAGGCCTATAGATCTAAGTAACCACGAAGGAGACCTCTTATGACTTCCAGATATTTCCAACAAATTCTTCTACTTGCTAATTCGAATGAAGTTGCTCCCGCTAACACGAAAAAAACTTTCACTGCATCCTAGCCCACTCGACTAATTGAAAGATCGGCAAACGACGTCTACAGTGGCTTATTTTCAACATCACGAAGAATCCGGAATCTGGAAGAATAAAAAAAAAAAACTTTCAGGAAAATTTACCAGTTTAGCTTAAACACCAAAAGTTCCCTCATTAAATTTTTAGTGAAAACAAGAGGCTGTTCACCTTCATCAGAACGCAACGAGGCACACAATTTTAAAAACAATCATTACATCGTTTTTAAAATTTTGTGCCTCATTGCGTTCTGATGTAGGTGAACGGCCTCTTGTTTTCACTAAAAATTTAATGAGGGAACTTTTGGTGTTTAAGCTAAACTGGTAAATTTTCCTGAAAGTGGTATAGTGTTATTCTTCCTGAATCTTCCCGATTCCGGATTCTTCGTGACTAAGTTAATAGTTTAACTGATAATTGAGACTGCACCGTTCTTTTCCAATAATTTCGCCAAACTTTTATCTATATTCACATTCAACTTTTCTAGAGCTCTTTTACTGGTACAGTACCTTGTGTCAACAGCCTAAATCGCTCGTAAATTATTACTTAAAAATAAGTCTCAAAAAAACATGAAAAAATGTTATTACCAAGCCACAAAATTGCAATTTTTGCAAGAATTGCCCTTTCAGTCCTAAAACCAAAAGCTAGGTTAACTCTCATTTTGCGACAAACAAAAAATTATTTATTCGACCAGATTTGTAAACCTTCCGATTACCTCCGAATTTGTTTTTGTTTATTAAACTACAAAGATGCTTCTCAGTCACATGTATTTATGACAAAACCATCAAGTTCAACATCAAATAATCAGTTCCTATACATTATGTAAGCAATTTAATGTGCAAAAAGTATAGGCCCATAAAATTAAAGAATCCGCAAGTTTTTACTCTGAAAGTTGATGACCAAAATTACAAAGACACTCACGGAAAATACGCACATTTTTAAAAACAGAGTAGTGAGAATAACTAGAAATATCCAGCTAATTTTCGACATCCACAGGCACGCATAGTATTGTTTAAACTTAGGTCTACGTCATCATTGTGGTACACGATATTTGAAACTCGTGCTCCTTTTTGAGTAAGAGAAGCACACGTTTCAAATGATGTTTACCATGATAAAAACCAGTATATCGAAAATTCACTGGATAGTGGATACTGTCAAGGTATCACTGTTTTTGAATAGTGTGCGTATTTTTTGTTAGTGTCTTTGTAATTTAGGTCCATAAAAATGGCATGTGAAAGATCAATACAATGGAAATTAACCACGTACAAATTTCAACATTCATAGCAACCATTCATTGCTAAGAAATTAGCAGCATTAGAGATATTAAAAATAAAATATCAAAATAATATCCTAGCAAAATAAATTGGAAATATATTTATTATTTACTGCACCATAACACACATTTAACATTGGTGCTCACAATAAACAAGCTCACTCTAGTTGAACTTAGCAAATGCTCCCACAGTATTGTTGTACTTCTACGAACAATACTACAGGGGCTTGCTAATTTTTTTTACTATCCTAGTTTAAAAATACTGCGCGGCGAATTGTTGAACTGTGGAAGCCATGATCTAACAAAATACGATAAATTCAAAAACTCAGATCGAAACCACCTTGTTGCGAACTATCGACAAACCAGCTTGTTGATAAGAGTCGACATGTATTATGTTTTTCAGGCCAACTCTTGATTTTCTGTCTCTATACTATACCCCTCAGCCGCTGCCGTTAGCCGCTGCGCCGCATTTTTCTGTGTCAGCCGAACAGCCGCCGAATATTTTGCGGCGGCCGCCTGGCCTAGCCGCTGAAAAAAATGCGGCTAGAGCCGAAAATTTTGAAGTTTTAATGCATCAAAATGAAACGAAAGTCATGAAGTTAGTTGTAAAATGTTTCTAACGGTAAGCTGCTCTCGATTGCCTTATTTTTCTTATTTTTAAAAAATATATTCACTTGGCAGCAACTTAAGCGTGCCTGTATTTGTGTAGTCATTAGCATGCAAGGTTACTTTCGGTTTCGTTTTTAGGGTTCGCGTAATAATAGTCAGGATACATCGATGTGGAAGCATTACTTAAAAAAAATAAGTGGTGATGCTGCTCTGATTTTTAATTTGAGGGTTCTTCTCAAATTTTTCCTTTTTTCATTTGTGATTCATCTAGAAATCCATTAGGCCTCTTTCCCCTTCCCCCTTCCATTTCGTTATTTTCTTATGTAGTTAGTTTCGTCGTCGATATCTTTGCTTCATTTCGATCGATTTAGCCGAAAATTAGCCGTCAGCCAGCCGAATTTATAGTTGGCCGGTGGAGGCCGTAAAATTTGTGGCTAGCCGCATTTTAGCCGAAATTTCTGTTAAGCCGGCTGAAAATGGCAAAATAATGCGGCTGAGGGGTATACTCTGTACATAACATAGAAAACCAGCGACTGAAATCTGAGTGGGCTAGAAGAAGACGAATATGTAGACTCTTGCGCACAAGCTGGTTTATCGAAAATTCGCAGCACGAAGCTAACTTTTTGAATGGAGCATATTTTGATGACATCATGACTAGCCTAGTCGTAAATGGCACTGTTGAATGTCGTCCTACTCTGGCTTACCAAAAAATATGAAGATTTCAATGCTTTTGTTACTGGAAATAAGTTCAAGAAATATCAATGGTATTGCAGCCGAAATCCATCTGAAATTATAAGGCATTTGGAAAGTATTATCTCTGGACACAGCTTCCATCCCGATACAAAAGCAGCTGAATATAAAATGCCAACATGGGAAATTCCCTTTATTGCTGTGCATTTGTAAGCAATTACATTTTAATCTACCTAACCTAAGCTTCATACCAGCCTTGTTATACACAGGACGGAAAGCCAACTGGGCTCGATTAGTGCTAAATTAATGCAGATGCAAACCTATTTCCGTTGCCTTATGCCCGAGTACGAATTGAGCTCTCGACCTACGAGACCAAAGGGTAAAATCCTACCGCTCAGCCATACTGGCATGGCCATGTCATTATGACTGAGTGGTAGAACTTTTGCCTTCGGTCTCAATTCCTGCAGAGGCAATCTTGACATTAAAATCCAAAAGGCAACAGAAATAGTTTTGCGTCTACATTTATTTGTCTTCACATGGTGCAGAAACTGTGCTGGCCTTTTTTTTTTCAACCAGAACATCTGCTTTGTGTTAATCCATGGCCCTCCAGCGGTTTCAGATTATTTACCAATGCAAACGAAGCATAATTCAGAAAACATGCTTAGAAAAATGAATAAAGCAGCGTGTCATCTAAAAATTAGTGGTGCATTCACCCCTACAAAATACGGTGTAATACAAAGTATTGCACAGTTACGTTTAACACTGATAACACTAAAATATTAGGCTACCACGACGACGCTTGTTGGGATGACATCACGCGTCCCAACATGAGCTTCACTCTCTCTCAGTGGCACTTTGGTGCCACACAACGGGAAGGGCGGAATGGAAGCGGCAGCGAGGCTCGAGTGGAGAAGGCAGCAATAAACCAGGTTTCATATGACAAAAAGAGTTTTCATTCATAGAATCCGTGGCAATCGTCCCCAAATCAGGGGAGTCCTGATCTATCCAGCAGCGAACCCGACAAATTGGTGCCCGAAAGGAAAAGGTACTTTATTTTGCGGAAAATGTGAATTTTTGACATTTTGGTGACAATTTCGAAAAACGTGGTACGAGGTTAGGCCTAATGGCCGTGCCGGTCAGCCATGAACTCGTGAATTCAAATTGCGGGTGGTAAGATTGGAAGCAAAATCGACAGTGGATTAAAAAATGAACTGTGTTTTAATGCCAAGCGAAGCGAAGATGTTTTTTTTTCTGTGTTAAACCAAGTGCTAGAAAATGACGATGGCATGCGATCGGCAACGACGATCGTCGTGTTAAGTGCAACGCACAACTTATGCTTTCTCATGCTTCAATTCAAAGGCACAGACGAGCACGTTTAGTGATTTCATGACGAACAAAACGTTGAGAAGTCATGAATTTTTCAAGGTTTACGAATCATAAACCGTCGTGGGGAAAGTGGAGACGAAAGGCTCGAAACTAAAATATGGCGTAAGACAAAGACATCACGTCACGTCACTGGCTTCAGACAACGAATGGCCGAATTACGAAAAGTGCAAACGAGCTTAGTGCAAGCATCGGCAGCATGACCATCAAGTTGGATGTCATGAACTGAGACATTTTATTGTTGAAAAGTGAAACGCAGGAGCTGGCAAATGTCGACACCACAGTACCAGCCACGACGTTGATGTCAAGCAAGGAGGGCAGCGGCTCGCGGTTGGTTCACGACGACACCACCTTTTACCAACAAACGAGAAAAAATCAAAGGCGATCATCGTCGCAGTAAGGCTAAACCAAAAAGCCACAACCGGAAGCCAACCTTTCGCAAAGCAAGCAACAAGGTGTGCTACAAACGAAGAAGGGCAAACGTGAGATCTGTCCAACAAAGCAGTGCAGGAGTATGAAATCTGGGCGCTAAAGGAAAAAAACGACTGGGGATTCACAGACGTGCACGGTCTACCACTTCTCCCGGTCCCGGGGAAGCCACCACCAGACGAGTTGGCGTCAAAAGTCTTCACGCAGCTTCGAGGACGGGTCGACTGACACCAGAAAGACGCGTAGAGACTCTTTCTAGACTAAACAGAACTCAAACAAGTCTACAAACTGTGTAAACGAGAAAAGTCGACAGTGCAAACAGAACGGACACTCTAGTCCAATATTTCTTAGTGTAAGACTGGTCAACATGCATCATGCAGTCAGCAGACAGCAAGTGAATAGGAAAAGCAGTTCTTACGGCAGACTGTTTTAGGCAGGAATCAGTGACTGAAAACAACATTGGCACAGACGATTGTGTTACCCATGTTCACAGTGTGAAATGTTTTTTTCAGTCATGTTTACAGTGTTAAAATTTTTTTTTATGTACCCAATTGCTTCTCAACTTCTATTCAAAACAGATGGATACAGCCTACGGACAAACACATAGCCTACAGTTGGTTAACTAGAACTCTTTTTTTTCTCTTTCCAATTTAGGGGTACCTAACCATAACTATGTCGCATTGGTGTGGGTAGAAAGTATTTTATGACACTTGTCGCCTAGGTTGAACATGAACAGTGTAACCTACGAACAAATGCATAGTCTACGACTGCTACTAGTGTTGTAATTTGATGTTTACTAACCTTTTGGGTACTTTCATGGTGGTGGATGAATTTTTTTTTCTTATTTGGAACGAAGACATGAGGGAGTGGCCTATGTAATGTATGAAAACATAGCCTACTACTAGAATTCAGGTTTAGTTTCATAGTAGTGGAACAATCAGACGTACATGTTGATGAAAATCACACTTTACTTAAATTTTTTTTTCACTACTGGTTAAGACTTGGAGAAGTAAGGTGTAGCCTATGCGACAAGCGTACCCGACAAATCCAACGAACCCGGTCCCGACAAATCCAAAAATTTACAAAACAGTTCTCAGTATTTGCAAAATGCTAATTCTCGACTGGCAGATTGACTGAAACTAAGTGGGTTGTTTTAGTCTACCTAGTTTCGGTCAATCTGCACGTCGAAAATTCGCAAATACTGAGAAGTATTTTGTAAATTTTGGGATTTGAGCGTCATCGTGGAAGAATTTTATTGTTCGAACAACCGTTAACACTCAGTTGTAACTAACTGATCCCTTCGTTGTTGAATACATACTTTTCTTTTATTTCTGTTTAGTGCCAATTTAGCTTATCTCGCAAACTTATTTGGCCAATTTTGTTTTTTTAGGTATCCGCTTTGATCCAACTATGTTGCGGAACTGCTGAAATGCCCTGCATACAACAATCAATGACAATCAAAACATCGCCCACTAACTACAAATTAAAGTAGCCGATAACAACAAACACTTAACAAGTTTATACTAATTTAACAAATTATAAATACTAATGTTACCCCACACAGGCTTACAGTCTTCAATCGTCAGGTAATAGGAATAGCAAATTTTTGTATTACTTTTTCGCAGTTACGAAATTAAGGTGCACTCCTACGAAATACCACAAGACAATAGTTAAATTTAAAATCAAACAAACACCTAAACATTAACTTAACTGCAGGTCCTGTCAGACTCCTCTCTTTACAATGAGTATCTAACTTTAAGATAAAAATGCTACTTATGAAATCATAAAAAATATGAACTTTTCCGCCAAAAAAGTTACAAGTCACATCTTAGCCATGTTATAATTTAAACAACACCACACTAAGGCACACCTTGAGAAGTTGGGTAGCCCGCAAAAAGATACCTGGCATTTGGAAAGAATTTTTTCTCACCTCATTGGACCAAGGCAAATTTCTGCCGTTGCATGCTTCGTGAACTACCTTGCACAAAACATTCAGCAAACAGACATCTGTCTGTGATATTGCAGCCCCTCCCCTCCTCCTTAACCCCCAAGAAAAATAATAGCACTAAGAAAAATGGGATAAGACACTTGACTTTATATATTTCACAGTTTCTGTTTAGTACCAATTCGGTTTAGATATGCTAGCCGATCAATTAAAAGTTGGGCAACTCACCCACCAGCATGGCTTTCATACAGCTTAGCAAACTGAAATAAATTAAATATTCATGCAAATCGACATTAACAAGCAAACATGGAAGAGAGCTGCCATTAATAAAAAAGTAGCCAACCATCCAGTTTTCTTTTGTAAACGCGCCAATGCATCATTTAGTGCCTGGCTGAAATAAGGATTACTTTATAGTTGGTTGGTTCACAATTTTGGGCTAGCGTTGCCCCTATGATTTACAAATTGTTATCCGAGTTGGTTATGGAGAAACTCTAACACAGTAAGGTGTAAATTAAGAAAAGATACCGATACCATGGAACTTAACCATGTGGCATACGCGTTAAGGTGGAGTGAAAAAGAATTTTTCTCTATGGAATTTTTTTATTTTATTTTCAATAGTGCAAAAAAGTTGCCTCTGATCAAGCGCTTTACACCCTCTCTCGAGTCAAGAGGCTCCATGGCTAAAAATGCTATCACTGCCAATATTACATTTACCATAACGTAATGCTCTGATACCATGAAACATTAGCCTACTTAAAGAATAAAGATATAATTATTTTTTGACTTCACCTTTGCTTATTAAATTGTAAGGCTGCACTGAATGGTACTGGATCGATTCGGTCGCAGATATTTAAGGTATTGGATTGGTTCGTCAACTTTCACTAAAAAAACAATAACTCTGGAACTGTTCGAGATTACGACATTGGGTTCACGGCATTTAGCTCAGGAAATCACAGTATCTTCCTACTGCTGCATACTATTTAAATTGTATTTAATTTTAATAATCATTGTACTTTTGAAGAAAACTACATCGTTGATGAAAAATCGGGGATATAATTTTTGGTATTTGTATCGGTATCAGCACTATTTTTAAACTAGGTCAGTATCGGAACTGTAAAGTTGGTATTGGTGCAGCCCTAAGAGAAAAGGGCTATGAATTGTTTTTTTTTTTGTTTTTTTTGTAAATTTTCCTGGTATATAGAAGTAGCAAAAAATTATTCAAGACTACTTAGAAGTCTCTAGGAATCGCTGTTTTTTAAAACTAGTTTTAAATAGTATTTGAAATTTTGTGTACGTTTGCTTCTTAATGTGTACATTTCAAATACTATTTAAAACTAGTTTTAAAACACAGCGATTTTCGCCATTCGGCCCACTGATTAACAACGGCAAACTTTATGTTTGTTGCAGAGGCAGAAACTTTAAGCTACTACCAGAGTAATTAAGTTTTAATGCGTTCATATGTGACCAAGGAATCAGAAATTCCAAAAGAAATTTTTTTCACTCCACCCAAATGTGCATTGCCATTGTTAGGAGCCACAAATCATTACATAAAATATTTACAATCTTATTTCTTACTGTACTTTCACTGCATTGCAGATTGAATTTCTTTCAACAACGGAATTCAAACCATGCTAACTTATTTCTCAGCATGAACAAAGTTTGCAAAAATGTGGGAAAAATAAATTTGACCTGCAATAAGTCTCCGCAACATAACAGCATGTGTACTGTGTTCACTCCAGGTGTTTTAACGTATTACAATGAGGTACCTATGGATACTGTACATTAAAATTAAAGTTTTGGTATTAGGCTTTCGAATTCATTTTTAAAACACATTATTTGTTATATTCATACTTTTCTAAAAGTAAGTATGCGACATACCTCTAGTTAGGACTTAACAAATAATCACAGCTTAAGCAAAAGAGTTAGGAATCTTCCAATCTTGCTGTTGCAACTGCAAGACAATTTCGTCAAATGTTGGCCTATTTGATGGAAGGCTATTCCAGCATCGTTCAATCAGCATTCGCACATTGCCAGGAGTCTTCTCTTTATTTATGTATGGACGCTTCCCATTTTTGGCGTAATTTACTGCAGCAAACGGACCTCTCCCCTGAAAGTTTTCAAACTGTCCATAATACGGCTCTTCTTCATGAACTACTTCATTCAGTAGTATTCCAAAAGAGTAAACATCACAAGGCAATTCTGGACGTTTGCTGCTATCCAGCAATTCAGGAGCCATGTACCCAGCAGTACCAGCCACTGCCGTTTCTCCATCATCTTTTACAGTGGAGGCTACAGATGACGAAGTCTTGCCTCGGAGAGTTGCTAATCCAAAATCAGAAACCTTAGCAACGTAATCAGCAGTTACTAATACATTCGCAGGTTTAAGATCGCCATGAACAATGTTAGCAGCATGAAGTTGACGCATTCCACCTGCAATTCCAGCTACCAACAGTTTCTTCACACGTCCGTCTGTAAGCTTTGCTTCAATAGATTTGTCTTCGGAATAATGAAGCAAGTAACTCAGGCTTCCTAATTTCACATACTCCATGACGAGGCAGGGTGGTTCTAAGGTGTAACCATAAAGCTTCACCAAATTAGGATGATCTCCTAACAAAGCCAAAATTTTAAGCTCCTTGACAAAAGATTGGTTTTCCCTTTTTGTCAGCTTGTTGAGGTGGAGGCGTTTTACAGCTACTTCCAGTCCATTTAAAATTCCTTTCAAAACCACTCCAAAATTGCCCTTGCCCAAGACAGCCTTTTCTTCGTCAGGAAACGAAGCCTTCAGTTGTGAATAATCGATCATAGGAATGCTGGATGGAATTTGGCTTTGGATATCACTCGTTTTGTCAGTGACAGCAGACAGTTCTCTACGCAGCTGGTCAGAGTTTGGTAGCAGGTATGGCTCCGGCACGCAGACAGTATCTTGTCTTGCATGGTCAACCATAGTGCGATAGTCACATTCGAGTAGTCTTTTCTCATAATATTTGATCCGTTGAGTGTGGTCGGTTGAAACTGATGCGTTGCCATGATTATTGTTAAAGAAGGCTTGGGCTGCTGCTTTTGTTGTGTCAACCGTACCGTCTTTTCGACGCGGAACCCAAGAAGGAACAGATCCAGGAAGGCATTGTTTTCCCTGTTCTGCCACCCACAGTTTTGCAGCCGTGGTACGCATGTCTGGTAGTCCTGACTTTGTCAAAGGAATGGAGGTTGGGATACCATGTGTTGGCTGACCTCTGGATGAAGAAACGTTCATTGCTTTAAAGCCTGAACCTAGCTGGGACATTTCTCTTGAAGATTTAAACCGCATATCAGGAGTACCATCTTTCTTCAGATGTATGTCTGACGGACGGTACGAACTTGAACCAGACACTATGGCCTTGGATGAAGAATACCTCATATCAAGCGTTCCATCTTTTTTATAATGGAGGTCGCTGTGACCGGCATATGAATTTCCCCGAGTGCTGCTACGACTTGAATAGTTTGCAGGAGATGCTGATGATGCAGCTTCTCGTGATGAAGTGTATCTCATATCAAGTGTTCCGTCTTTCTTATAATGTAGATCACTACCATAGCCAGACGATGAATTTGCATAGGAGCTCCTATTACTTGATGAATAGTTTGCAGTATATGCTGATGATGCAGCTTCTCGTGAGGAGGTGTATCTCATATCAAGTGTTCCATCTTTCTTATAATGTAAGCCACTACCATAGCCAGATGACATATTTGCATAGGATGAACTTCCGTAACTTGATCTTCCAGAAGCATACCCTGGTGAATAACCCCCACCGCCTCCTGAAGAATAGCTTCCCGATGCCACAGCAGCCTTTGATGAACTGTACCGCATGTCTAGGTTACCACTCTTCGTGTAATGTAGCGGCATTGTGATTGTAGAATAAACCAAACAAACCTGTAATAAAAATAAAAATTATTTGTATATTTACCATTAGAAGTAGCATAAACGAAAAATCTATACGATAATTATACTTCATGTTCCGCCAAGCGACCCGAAGCATCATCTACCATTATTACTTTTGCGTAAAAGTATAAGACTAAGCTATAGCCTATGGAGGTATATCCAGGGTTCGTACATAACAGACGAACCATTTTCAAGGCTTTTTTAGGGCTTATTTTTTAAGGCTTTTTCAAGGCTTTTTAAGTCTAGCTTACGACCAATTTTCAAGGTTCTTTGCACAGTAAATTCTCAAAATTATCTTTTAAATTCCAATATTTTGCCACATGTTGGCACCAGTGTTCTTACTTTTTGCAGTAGGAAGCTAAACCGTCATAAACAATGACACACATTACGTCCTCCCCCTCCCCCATGGACAAGAAGGAATGAAAAGTACAGTCAGTGGAACAACACTTGCTCAGCTGCTCCTTCTAGCAAAAATTACTTGTACTGCACGGCACCTCTCTTTTTAACTGGTTCATAAATGCATATAATGCATAAAGCAGTTATTGAAGTACAGTCGGGGAGAAAAAGGGGCTTGCGTCGTGAGCTATTGTTAAATGACGTCACGTCCCACGCCAGTCGTTTATTTGCACGGGTCATGCCTATCACCTTTAGCGTCTGGCCAGAAGTGACTGAAATATCAGTAGATTTTTCACGATTTCGATTAAAAGAAGTGCCAGCAAATTGTAGACGTTGTTATTGAAATGTTTATGGTTAAATCGTTTGCATATGAAGGGTTGTAGGTCCTTGACTAAAAATGTTTGCCAATTATGTTTCTTTATGAAATAAAAGTTGAACCAAAACTGGCCCAGCTTATTTCAGGTTTTGACAACATGCACGGAAAACGGAATTCTATCTGTTGTTGGGCTATTGACGAACCACTGAAAAAAAAAAATGGTGGCTACTTTACGGTTTGCCGGGAAGGCTGTCCTAGGATTCTACGCTTATTGGCAATTCGGGTAATTATGTGGCTCCTGCTAATCAGGTAAGTATTGTATAATCGATTATTTAGTGTAACAGTTTGTTGTAGATCAATTCGACAAACGTGTGAGGCCAGGCAACGGGATGGAGCATAGCTAACGGAATAAAGGCAGAATTATAAATTCATTCCACGATCACTTTCGATAGTAAAATAAACATAGAGGCAACAAGTTCACTTTACGTGGCTTATGGGAAGAATAAGGGCTCCTCACCGATTGATCTCTCGTTGGGCTAGAATGACGTAAAATGATCAACTGAACAATATTTGCCCATAACGTTTTTGGGGCAAAGGCTTCGTTTGGCCGTTAAAAATTAATGAAAGCAGCACTATTTGTGCTAACGGAAGAGAGGCAGTTTTCTTCCCATGTTCCCAGCTAATATTTTTTCCCGTAAACAGTTCAAATAGGTGGGTTGTTATTGTCAGTTTTGTGTGGTTTTGTTGTTATTGTCGGTTAGGTTAGGTTAGGAACCTGCTTCGGCATTTCACTTGAGGTAATGAACTGGTTAGGGTTTGGTGTTTCACTTACCGGACTTTAGCCCAGTTTCACGCTTTCCGGCGCGGTGCTAACTTTGGACCTTCACCACGGCCAAATGGTGCGTTTGCCCCAAAAATGGAAGAGGAAAACATTACTCAGCAGGTAATTTTAGTCCATCAAAAAAAAAATCGGACGAAAGCCCGTTTTCTTCCCATGTTCCCTTTACGCACATGGCCCGAAATTTGAAAAAAGAGAAAAAAAGACCTACCTTTAATTTTCACGGAAGGCACTACAAATTGATCCCAAATTGTGGAAACTCGTTAAATCATCATTAACATAACCTAACCAATTAACTACCCCAGTAAGTATGAAATGCCAAACCCCAAACTTACCTAACTGACAATAATAACAAAACCACACAACACCACAAGAAACTGACAATAACAACCCACCTATCGGCACTGTTTACGAAAAATAATATAAAGTGCCATGCCGGCCCTGCGAGCGAACGCGAAAACCGTATAGATGTACGGATTGTGGCGCTACAAATCTAATGTTTTAAGTCGTTTTAACACATTTCTGCACTCTAAAACCAACTGTCTCTGTATTTAGGAAAGTGTTAGAGCCATTTGGAATCAATATCGTAATGATATCGAGTATGTGCCTAATGTGAACTTTAACCCAATAGAGACCTTTGCCTTTGGTCTATGAAAATAATAATGTTACGATTTTTTGCATAAGCAGTTTATGTATTTCTAAATACCCATGTCCTGGTTGAAACTTCGACTGACATTACGGTTTGTTTATTTTGGCTGCTGATCATAACGGCAAGGATGAATGACATCTCAAGGCCGACTGGGAGACTAGTAGTGTGGCACGAAATTCAAATTGTGATCGTTGGTGAATAGGACGACAGTTCATGCCTGATGAAGATAGTTGTAAAACTATCAAAAATTTGCAAATTTGAAAGACCTAGAACGCTTTTGGTGGTGCGTAGTTATTGGTAAGTCATTATGGATTTCTTTACGAAATTCTTGTTTCTGTTTCCATTCCAATCCAAGAGGAACTTCGTCTCTATATTTATGAAAGTTTTTCTGTTTATTTATTTAACTTTATACCTAAATTAGTATTACCTATTATGGCATTCACTTCAGTCCATACAAGGTGTATTCACAAAATCCAAGGCGATTTCAGGGCGCCGACCAAAAAATTTCCAATTTTCAAGGTTTTTCAAGCCTTGAATTTTTGGTTTTCCAATGTAAGGCTTTTCAAGAAATTCAAGGCCGTGTACGAACTTGTATATCTAATAAAAAAAAAGGTGGGAAAGCATGTAATTTTGAGACACAATTAGTTTTACTTTTCCTACAATACTTACATTTACTTAATAGCATAAATCGTTTAATTTAAATCTATATGCCCAAACATTAAGCATTTAAGTTCCCTAGCTCCCCACCAGGTGATGTCACACTCGTTTCCCAGCAGGCATTGCCACCTGTTCCGCACAGTAGTTTGGCGCACTCCGGTCAGCGAAAGCGGGGTAGTGAGTGGGTTGACACTAAAGGTAGGCCTATGTGAAAACTAATTTTATCTTTAAAATTCTTTTTTCACTTTGAATACTTCTTTAATTATTAGCTGCCTTAGTCCAAGATAAGGTCAGCCGAGCCAAATCCAGAGGTAAAATTTACAGATGATACCTGCAATTCACAACCATTCATATTACCAAGTTTTCCACAGGCAGTTGGGTTTTTATTTCTTGCCCACACGACTGCCGTAATAACACGTTCCTTCAAACTAGCACCTTCAACAGCCTTGCCGATGTCTGGCAAATGGTGATGAAGGGCTGAAGTACGGACATGAATACGTGGGGTGGTGTGCTGAGACTGAATGGAGTCATTTCAAAGTGGTTAATGCATCAACCTGAAGTGAACGAGAACAGATGGAAGAAGAATGGGTGCAATGGTATATGAAGTTTATCTAAATCCACGTAAACCGTGAATATTTTCTGTTGAAGCGAGTCTCTGACTTTTGCAGGAACGTGAAGAGTTTCTGCACGCTGAATATCAGATGAGTGCGTGTTTCCATTCTTTTTTGGAACGACGCGCATGGGCTAGCCTGGAGTACCTGGTGGTAAGTAGCGGATAGCTACTTTGGCAATGAGGAGACCATCTTCGAGTAGCCGGTCTGTTGGGATGTTGCAAGACTAGGGATGGGTCGGTAACCGAAACCAAAACCGAATTTTCGGTTTTTACTGAAAACCGAAACAGATTCGGATTTTGTGTTGGTTTTTCGTACGGTGTTCCGAAAAATCAAAAATTAATCTGTTTTACTAACTTTTTTTTAATAATTATCATTTGTACGTACGTATAAATGACAGTCATTAAAAAAAATAGCAGAGGAAAATGATGCCACAGCTAGACCTATGGTGAAAGCAGAAAGCTGGTTTGGGTGGATGGTGGCAAAAACGGAAACCGAAACCACGGTTTTGTGTGCGTGAAAACCGAAACCGGAACCGAAGTCAAAAAAAATGAAACCGACCCATCCCTATGCAAGACAGGGTGGTTGGGCCTACTGATAGCACTGCAAAGGTCAAAGAACTGAGGGAAGTATAGCTGTTTCTTACGACCGATAAAAAGAAGGCATCAGACGTGATTCTTTCTTTCTTACACGTGGTGCCTAAGCCTGCAGCCTCCCCCATCTGTTTGTGAACTGAGGCAGATTATTCTCCTGAGGGAGTCAAGATCAGGAATGGAGAACCATCTGCCTCTTCCCTTGGGATTCCCCTTTGCGAACACCTCGACCACCATATCCTTAAAAGGGAATGCTTAATCTTCTTGGTCGGACTGCTGTTATTTACTTGGGCCCTTGTTGAGTGGTTTCGGAACTGTCCCCACTCCCACCCCGGTTTTCTTGTCCTGTGGGCCAGAGGGGTAGGGCGACGCCAAGGGATCGATGAATGAGCACTTTATGCATGGCGGGGGCAGCTAGAGCCGCTAGTTTTGGAGCAGGTGCAGGTTTAATCTTCTCACGGAGAGGTAGGGTAAGTTCCACTAGTTCACCATTAAGAAGAGCTTAGAGGACTGAATAGGCAGAAGTCATATATCTGGCCAAATGTGCCAGTCAGAATATCAGCGGCGGATTTCAAATGGCCGTCTCGACGGCAAAGGATCGTATTGAGTAAGGCCCGAAGGCCCCACTTGAAGAAATCTTCGTGAAAGGCCTAGGCCCTTTTCATAAGTTGTAAGCAAGCACGTAGCATTCTGTTATTCCTAGTCTAGACTGGTTCTGACATAAAAGCATGTAAGGCAGTGAGCGCGGAATATGCAAGATCTGCGTGGGAGCCTGTCTACCGGCTTTACCAAATTAGTTGCTCATCTTCAACCTGACATAAGGGAGTTTTGATACAAAACGGATAGGGTAGCCGAGAATGGTATTCCATGCTGGTGCCAGATATGAATAATTCATTCTCGGGGAATGTGTGATAACGAGCTTTCTTTGGGGCCCCTTGGGCTGTTGTAATGAAAAAAAGTTTCCCTTACCCATGAGGTAGGGGCTGTTTTCCCACGGAGAGGGTTGTTAGCTTATTGTCGAAAAAGAACTTGGGACTAAGGGAGGTGGTAGGGATTGGGCTCATTCATCAGAATTGGTATATGGCACGTGGGGGATGTGAAGCATTACCGCGGCCGGCTTTTCCTTGCAGAACGTCAACGGTAAATGGAATGCGAAAACTCTTTCCATCGTGGTGTTTCAACAAAACATTTTCAGAATCCAAGAATTGACCAAAAACTGATCAACCTCTTCGACCAAGGGTGCAGGTCATGAGGACAAGTTTGAGGAGGCGATAAAATCCTCATGTATGTGGGTAGCATTTGTCACGCGGAAAATCATAATCCCAATAGACATCACATCACAAGACCTTTCATTAAAACTATCCTCCTGATTCTGTCCATGAAGCAGCGAGGGGGTCGAGAGTTAATAAAATAAAATTGGATTCTATGCCGAACTCTTCAGGAAGTTAACCTATAGCTTAACAAACCACATGGAAAGAAGACAAAGGAACGTTCACATTGGGATTTGTTTGATCAGTAATGCCAGGTTCTTTCTATTTTCTGAATGCTGTAAACACACGTCGCATGGGTGGTCCGAAAATTACATCTACGATATTTCCTACACGCAGCATGTTTATCCCCTGGCATTTTAAAGTGTGAGCACCCTACCAGGCAAATAAGAATAGACTCGAAGGTTTGTGAACTGGATATTATAGCAAGAGCAACACATGATCTACTTGATCCGTGCCCAAACGATCTGTGGAGGACAGGTGACAATGCCTGCTGGAATATGAAGGGACGCAACCTGGTGAGGAGCTAGGGAAGTCAAAGCTTAGGTTTAGGCATTAAATAAACCAGTAACAAAAGGGAAGAATTTTCAGATTAAAGACGTGAAAATCACTTGTGGTGCAATTAGTCTAGAAGCACATGTCAATTCTCAAGCTGTAGTGTTTAAACAACCTTGAGAGAAGGAGTTTTGTTTCTAAGCCAAGGCCGACTGGGGAAAAAATTGCATGGCTTGCCTTACCGGCCTGCACCAGATCTTGCACGTCCTGGGAATTTATGTCTCTAAGCATCGCTTTTGTAGAGTAATTTCACATGTATAACGCGCAATGTTAAAAATTAAGGCAGTTGCGTAACAAAAATTCTCCTATAACCCACACCACCGTAAAACCCGCAGGGTAAGCTACAAGGTTTAACGAATTTTGAAAGATATGACTAATGCATATTGTAGCACCTGGCCGTTGGCCTTCCAACATATTTATTATCTTCATATCCAAGGTAAAATAAAAGAATATTTTGCCGGCCCCTGTCTGGCCGGCTAAAAATGGTTTCTTTTTGCCTAAAACATACTTAACCTGATAATTTTGCATTACATTCCTCGAATGTGATGTTCCCCTGGAGGTTTCTTCCGGTGTGCAGACGCCTGCTTGCATATCCCACCGCGCATGCGCGGCGCGGTCCTCCCTTATAAAAGCGAGAGCGCATACGCTTTCGGCATTCATTTTACTCTCAATGTGTCAGGCGGTGACTCGAGAGGGGAGGTAGGGCGGGGGTAAGTTTGTTTTAGGCAAAAAGAAACCATTTTTAGCCGGCCAGACAGGGGGCCGGCAAAATGTTCTTTCTTTATTGCCAAAACATAAATCTCAACCTGATAATATTCCATTATCAGTAGACCTCGACAAAGACAGGTGGCGGGCACCGCCTGGACGAGCGCCCCGGGATGCAAGCAGGCTATTCCCCAAACATTTTTTATCTGTAAGAGAAAAATGCGCACTTTATTCAGAACAATGGTTGCAAACAGGAAATTGGGTCTCTTTCGTAGGGGTTGGTAGCCCTGTAAAGGACCGTTGTTTGAGGGTCTTGCTTCTGGCTGGATGGATCTTTTTGCTTCTGCTTCGTTCTGAGTGCTTAAGGGGGCTTTGACCACGGTTCTGGCTGCGACAATCGGTCCCAGCCGGTATAGTCCAGATTCATCCCTTGACATGCCCCTTAGGTAGTGGGACGTAGTGTTGGGCGGTACCCGACATTTTTGTGACGGTGCCGGTACCAGCCTAGGTACCGCGGTACTCGGTATTTAAAGTACTTCCTTCAATACCTCTGGTACAACGGTATCTTTTTTAATTAGCCTAATCAAACTAATTTTTCAGATTGGAAATGGAATCATCAATTTCCCCTCCCCCCTCCAAAAAAATTCACATAAAAAATAATCACCAAGTAGGCTACTGAACTTTGAACTCAATTTTATTTTCTGTTGGTTCTTACACTGGTTGTAGCATCAAAAGTCACACAAATTTGGCTCCACTTTTGTGCATTGTTTAGAATTCCAATTTTACTATTGTTGATCTTTAACTGATTATTACACTGCTTTGAACCCTACAACATAAGGACTGACTCAACTATTGTTATAATTTTAGCGCCTTTTTTCATATTAAAACAATACCGGCATTTTAACAATGCACGGTATTTAGTCAACACTAGTAGGACGTGAAGGTTGAATGGTAGCGCCATGATGCTGCTACCAGGATTTTGTGGAGATTGCTCTTATTTCATGCGCCGTAACTCTCATGCTCTTCAAGCTGCTTCAATTGTTTTCTTAATCCGTCGTGATACCATGGCGGCTGTTGTTTGACCCGTTTGGAGATCCACAGGGAGGAAAAGTTGGTTTCTGCCTCTGCGGATAGCTTCGTGCTGCGTGCGAGCCAGGTAAAAGCGGAGGGCTCTGATTGGACAGAGGAGGCGTTCGGGCTCGTTTCCTACGAGGTTTGAGAGGGCCGGAAATGTTACTGGTTTTGATGGTTCCGTAGGTTTTTGAGTCTTGGCTCTGAAGGATGCTCTGGGGAAAACTGTTACGGAGAATTTGGGCTGAAGATGCAGTATGCTGGGTCAGCTGAGAGTGCTTGGATTTCAGAGCATCTTACACTTACTGCAAGAGTAACGAGGAAGACAGTTTTGCGGGTCATAAGGTGAAGTGAGCTGTATTGCATGGGTTCGTAGGGTTCTTCCATTAGAGATTGAAGAACAATGGAGAGATCTCAATCAGTTACGGAACGTCTTGTTGTTGGGCGTTCATTTTCAAAAGAGCGTAGTAAGGAGGAGATGCGGTAGTCACCCAGTAATTTAGTGCAGCCAGCGGCCTTGATCACATGAGTTTAATGCAGAGCGGTAGACAAGGATTATTGAACCTTTTAGTTTGTCGATGTTGAGTAAGTCCGTGAAGAATTTTAGGAGTTCGGGTAGAGGGGGTGTCGATTGGATTTGTATGTTTTGCGATACACCAATGAATCCATTTGGACCAGTGACTGTCGTAAATGCGGTTTGTCGAATCCCTGGTTGCTTTGGTAGCGATGCGTTCTGCCTCTTCTTGATGAATTCCAGCCTTTTTGAGGAGTTTGATGATAGTAGCCACCCGTGTAAGTTTAGGTTTTGAAGATTTCGGTGTAGTTTTGATCCTTTCTGTTGTGACAGAAGATCTGATAGAAGAGGGAAACATCTTGTGGTGTCGACCACTAGGCTTAGGAGGAGCGGCAACCATGCCGCTGACGGCCAGAGGGGAGCTATTAGCACAAATAGGCTCCGACTTTCTTCTATTTTCCAAAGTACTTGTGGAAGTAGTTTGAGTGGAGGAAAGAGGTAGGCGAACAGGTTGTGCCATGGGAACGTGAGGGCGTATACTGCTATTGCCGAGATGTCCGGAATCGGGCTGATGCAATGGGGAAGTCTGGCATTGTGCCTCGTGGCGAATAGATCCAGCATTGGTGTGCCCCAGATGTTGAAGAGAGATTCGCAGATGGATTTCTTGAAACACCATTCGCCTACTAGTGGTTTCTGGCGTGATACAGAGTCTGCAACCACATTCCTGTTGCCTGGGATGTGGAGCGGTAGGAGGGTAATGTTGTGAGAGATGCAAAGATTGAAGATTTCTGAGGTTAGTTTGTGAAGGGATCTTGACTTTGTTCCACTCTTGATGTAGGCCAGGGCTGTCGTGTTGTCGGCCTGGACTTGTACCACTTTGTCCTGAATCAGGGGGGGGGGGGGGAGTGTTGAAGGGCAAGCAGAATTGCTCGTAGTTCTAGCATGTTGATGTGATCCTTGCAGGGTGCAGGCCAGAGGCCGGAAATTTCCAGGTTGTTTAGGTGTGCACCCCATCCAGTTTTTGATGCATCTGTGAAAATAAGGAGGTCGGGAGGAGGTTCCTGCAGAGGAAGTGACTTCGACAGGTTCGTGACGTCTGACCACCAGAGGAGGGACTGAAAGGGGAAGTCCTTGCTGAACGGGATTTACTTGTCCGGATTGTCTTGTTTGATGGAAAAATCGTCTATCCGGTGGTGGTGGAAGGGCCTTACCATCCATCGTCCGGAAGGAACCAGGTTGGCCATCGCGTCCATCTTCCCGATGAGGGAGTTCGTTTCCGGGCGGAGAAGCTTGGTTGATGTCAAGAGCCGGATGTGACGACTGACGTAGGAGGTCTTCGATGCGTTCCAGCGACGGGGATATTCTTGCCGACCGTAGGTCGAATGATGCTCCCAGGAATGTGAAGACTTGAGCCAGAATGAGGCGTGATTTTGCCAAGTTCACGCTGAAGCCGAGACTGTTCAATAGGGAGATGGTTTTGTGTCTGTTGGATGCCAACGTGAGGGGGTCCGTGTTGTTGAGGGCCCAGTCGTCCAAGTAGGCGCTGGCCTGGATTTGATGCTGATGAAGGTGTGCTAGGATTGGCTTTAGAACCAAAGTGAAAATTCTTGGAGCTGCATTCAGTCCGAAGGGAAGACAGCGGAATTCGTAAACCTTTCGGTCATAGATGAAACGGAAAAAATGGTTCGCCGCAGGGTGAAGGGAGACATGGAGATAGGCATCTTCCAGGTCGATTGAAACTGTCCAGTCGTTTTGCTTGAACGAGAGCCGGATGGAGTCGAGGGTTTCCATTTTGAAGTGTTCGTTGAGAATGTACTTGAGAGGTTTCATGTTGAAAATCAAGCGAAAGCCTCCTGATTTCTTTGGGAGAGTGAAGATTGAGCTGTAAAACCCTGGCCCTAGGTTGTGACATTGCTTTATTGCTGCTTTCCGTAGTAGTTCCGAGACTTCGTGTGACAGGGAGTGTGTCATCTGGGGCGAGAAATCCCACGGAGGGGATGGCGACAGCGGCGGCAGTTGTAGAAATGTTGGTCGAAAGCCGTGCTTTATTATAGAGAGAACTTCTTGATTGAGAGTGAGGTCTTGCCAGGCTGGGAAAAAATGGCGTAGTCTTGCCCCGACAAGGAGACCCGCGTGGTGGGAAGCGTCATTGCCGATTTCTGCGGTAGTTGCTTCTGGCTCCTGCGTTGGGGGTGGCGGTGCGTTTCTGCTGGTAGCGTTGGCCGGGACGGGAGCGAGGAGCGTCGGTCCTAAAGGGCTACTGGTTCCGTGGTTGAGATGTCGTGATATTGTTCGACTGGTTTGGAACTGTCAATATCGAACCTTTGGACCAGTCGTCCGGTGGAGGACGAAGTTTAGACTGTTTGTTCTTTGTGAACGGACGGTTGGATGTCGTTGCAGGCTTTGCGGCTTGGGTTTCCTGGAGATGTACAAGTGAGGTGCCAGCGTGGGGATCAGCCCACGAAAGAGCGTGTCTGATTCATGGATGGGTTGGTTCCGGAGACAGTGATGGGTAGAGACGTTCAAGTTGGTGGCGGATGACAGGGCGATGTCGCGAAGGAGAAGCGTGTTATTGAATAACGCTCTTGTTCCCCAGTTCAAGGCATGATACGTAGCAAAATTTGCTTTCTGGAAATGTTGTGAAGTGAGGGACGCCACATTCTTAATTTCTTCGGGACTAGGGAGTCCGACGAGAGATTTACCCATAGGGCGTTGACGGCTGTGTTAAGGACATAAGCTTGAGAAGCCGCACGTAAGCTTAGACGCAGGCATTTGTCGTTTTCATATAAGACAAAGGTGGGAATGTCGGCTTTCTTTGGAATGGAGAGAGCTGTACCGAAATCCATTTTGATTTCGCTGCATAAAAATTCGCACTCAGAGTAGGTGTCGAAATTGCGCGGGTTAGTGGCGCCATCGCCGAACGAGCAGAAGAAGCTGATCTCACGGCCGGGTCTAGGAGGAGGTGGTTCCTTGTCGAGCACAAGGGGTTCGCCTTTGCCAAGGATGGAGCCTTCATTGCGGAGAAGACACGTTAGGAGTCGTCGACTGGCTGAGAAGACTACGGGGCTTGGTGTCCTTGTCGCGCAGAGCGAAGTCAAAACCAGTTTTGAGGCCACGGTTGATAGCAAGAGTGTCAGCGGCTTGCGATGGCATGAACAAGAAGCAATCCGGGACTGTTTGTTCGACGGCTTCAGGGGCGCAGCGAGCGACAGGATAGAGTCGTCAGTGGTGTCGTCAGGGAACCGGATACGCTTTTCGGCCGTAGGGGCAGGCGTAGGAGGCTGGCATGAAGAATGAGGAACGACAGGGCAACGTTTGGGAGACAAGGCAGGAGAAGAAGCGACACGTTTGTGTCCTTCGTGGCTGGAGGTGGACGCAACCCAGTCCTGGGTGCACGTTTTGCGGACCGACGACGTGCAAGAAGGAGGCGGCATCGGGTTTTCATGAAGGTGTCGGACAGTATCGTGAACGATGTGTCAGACGAGACTGCGGGTGACGCTGAGTACTTTCTGGGAAGAGTTGAACGACAGATCCAGCGGCGAGTACCGGTCCGGAGAACGAGCGAGTGTCGCTCGACGAAGATTCCGTTTGGCCGTGCGGTAGTTGTCTTTGGCAACTTGGAGGTCGTACTGGAGAGACGACAAGTCCAAGGTGGCGGGAGGCGGCGTGCGCTGGCACGGGAGAAGTGGTGAGTCGGACGAGGCGACACCATGGGAATTACGCGTGACATTTGGTGGTGTCGGGCGGACTGGTCCGCAGGCGGCGAGGTCAAGGGCGGAAGCCCAACGGTAGCCAAGGGCGGAGTGAGTAAGAGCAGGAGGGAGCATGACGGACGAAGCGGGAGCTTCAGAAGCATCGGCCATCTTCGGCGTTGAATCTAAATTCCGTACGACAGGCGGGGAACCACGGAGCGAGGTGGCGTGGAGACACCTCTCGAGGAAAATGAATGCCGAAAGCGTCTGCGCTCTTGCTTTTATAAGGGAGGACCGCGCCGCGCATGCGCGGTGGGATATTCAAGCAGTCGTCTGCGCACCGGAAGAAACCTCCAGGGGAACATCACATTCGAGGAATGTAACGAACATCACAGTCGAGGAATGTAATGCAAAATTATCAGGTTAAGATGTTTTGGCAATAAAGAAAGCTATTTTGCCTTTTTGTACTGTATACTACCTTTATACTGAATATCTTTTAGCGTGTTTAACGATTGGTACCATAAATAACCTGCAGTGCACGACCATTCGTCTGTGAAAAATGCCATTCCTAGCGTACACTAAAGCAGCATAACAGTTAGGCGCTCCAAGCGCTCTTCTCTAGTGCAGGAACAGAATACTGACCAGCGCTGAGTAAGTTATCAACCACGCGATGCTCGAAGGCATCACGAAAATGGCTGCTATTAATTACAGGTAGGTTTTAAATTTAGATATTAAAAATTAAAACAACTGAAATCTTTATCACTTACTTCTTTTTACCGCAGTACCAAAAGTGTTCCAGTTACTCCAAACTAGCAAATTTTCGAATGCTTATACTAGCATTCTTGCTCAGGCTTGGGCAATGAGATGCACACGCACCAACTGTCCTACTTCCACACCGAACGCGATGGTTCCAATTCGATCTTCCCCCTCCCCCTTTCATCGATGTATCAACTTTCCAGGTTGCTGCAGGTTGTGGTACCAATCAATGAAGCGATAAAAAGAGCGAAAGCTTGGAAGGACCCCCTCAGAAAGAAAGTTAATAAGAAAAACGCTGGAGATAACCCGACGGAGGTTGTGACCTACATGCCTGGAAGTAGTGAGCGGGTTAAGAGGGCTCTCGGTAAAATAGGAATACAGTGTGTATTCCGCAATCCCCTGAATATTCGGAAGCTTCTCGGCAAGAAAATCCTAGATGAAAGACGACCCGAAAATAGGACACCAGAGCCAGAACAGCATGAACCAGAACAGGATGAAAGACTAGCTATAACCGCAACGCAAGTAGAACACCATTACCAGACCAGGAGTAAGACGAAGAATACGAGAGAAGTAGAAAGGGTAGACGGAGAAAAAGAGGAGGAAAGTGAGTAGAGTGAAGAGAATGTTGACGAGAGTGATGGTGAAGAAGAAAAACAAATCTACGATGAGGGAAAGCTGCCCACTACATCTGGGGCAGTCTATTGGATTCCGTGTAGTGACTGCCCTCTTGGTTATGTCGGCGAAACGAAGAGAGGGGTTAGCATAAGGATCAATGAGCACGCGAAAGCCACCTCTAAGAGATACAACAGAAGCGCAGTTGCCATCCACAGACTGAGAACGAGGCATGAGATTGACTGGGACGGAATGAGAGTGATGCTTAAATCCACCTCCTACAAAGAGGCACACCTCCGTGCCTTGGAGGCAATTGCTATCCAACACTGCCAAGACAAAACAGTGGCACTTATGAACGTCCAAGACCTTGCATTTAAGCAGATTAATAAAATTGTGACCCCCAAACTGTGTGAAAAACTGGAAACGAAGTGGAAGAAGTTTCTTCACTCGCGTTCGGTGTGGAAGTAGGACAGTTGGTGCGTGTGCGTCTCATTGCCCAAGCCTTAGGAAGAATGCCAGTATAAGCATTCGAAAATTTGATAGTGTGGAGTAACTGGAACACTTTTGGTACTGCGTTAAAAAGAAGTACGTGATAATGAATGAAAACCGAAGTAAATCGTCCGTTCCATCGGTATTTAAACTGAAATCTTGAAACAAGAGCTGCAAGTTTTCATGAAATTATTACAAGAGATGAATACCAAAAAATGGGTAAATTACAATTTTCAACTCATTTTTCGCTTGATTTGTATCACTGCAGCGTGAGTGGGTGAACGTTTGGGCTTATTGAGAAATAGGCCCTTTTTTGTTTTAGCATGCAAAAGAAACAGTATAACCCGCACTTTCGTATAACCCGCAGGCCCTATTTTTTAAGAAAAAAAGTCGTACAACCGGCGAGTTACACGCGTGAAATTGTGGTACAGTAAGACTTTAGTGATGTTAAATTAACTGGCCTGGAACCTGGAAGAAAAATCTGCATTTTCTCTCCTAGACGACCTTGTAAAAAGGAGTGGAACATGACACAATAGATAAAAAGTGGCTATTTCCACGTCAAGACATGTATGCAATTTTAAGCTCCTGGTAGGATTATTCCAAGAGAAATTATTTCCCATTTTACGTTGCTCCTCGTAGATTCGTTGCAATCCCAACATAACTTTGCCCGTAGAAGTTATGTTGGGATTGCACTGATCCCAACTCATGCCCGCTCTCATTTCTCAGTGGGCGCTTGCACCAGGCAACAACCGGAAGTGGGAAAGCTGAAAAAGGCGCGAGAGGACAGATGGAGAAGGAGAAAGGAAGCCATTAAACTGTGTCTTGGAAATTAGAACGTCTCGTCGGTGCAATCCATT
>JAHWFP010013332.1:74485-90846 GCA_023313725.1 Lithobius niger
GGTGATGGATGCTGCACCAGGAGCTAGGGAACACACTGTGTTTAAAACATTTGTTGGGCTAACTGACTGGGATCAATATTTTGCGTTGGTTTTTGAGAACTAGGCAACCTTCCTCTTCAGACTTGATTACTCATGCAGGCCAACCGAGGGCGGGGAGGGGGGGGGGGGGATTTTTTCTTTGAGGCTAGTTGCGATCCCCTTGCATGGTATTGTTAGGATTAGTCTATTGACGCTCGTTTGAATTTTGGCATTTTGGAGCTCGCAAACATTTCTGCGATGTGTCAGCTGACATCTCGAGTAAAATTTTAATAATTGAATTCTGTAATTGCTCACTTGATTTGAAGGTGTACGATGGTAGATTGAAAAGGCGGTTATCAAAATCTGCTCAATTTTTCTATTCCTCGCATTGGTGCGGGCCCTCCTTTGATTGTTGCGGTCAACTGACCATGTGCAGCGGGGTGGAGCGGATTCGGGTATTTCGCTGGCCTACAGGGAAACAGCACAGTCACTAGCCTCACTATGTAGAAAAAGTAACTACTGTTTAGGTTTGTTCTCTGGTTCTGTGCGAGGGGAGGCCCCTCATACAAATCTCGTGCCGGAATGGCAACCCGACAAAATCCTATTTCGAGCAGGGAGGGCAACAATAATCTACCTACTGGCATTGTTGTGCATTTTATTGTTTTGGTGTTTTTATTTTGGATAATTTTGCTGGGAAAAAATTGCAAGCATGACGCGTGCTTGGGTATGGAGGGAACTTTTGGGGAAGCTGGACAGTAAACAACCCACTGCACGTTTTCCTCACATGCACCCACTTTCGTTGCAATGGGCATGTATTTGAGTCTGTCACAAATTTTTTCCTGGGTTGGAGGGCAAAGTTGGCCGGTGGACTTTCATGAAGTTGGTCCTTGGGGGAGCATACTAGCCTACACCTTTTCTATTCTTTGGCAGTTAGCTCACTCAGCAGTAATTTTTCGATCGGGCCAAGGGAAGGAAGGAGAATAAGATTAATTAATAAAAAAAAATAAGGTAACTGGGAAAATTCAGTACTTTTCTTGGGTAGCTTAACTCTACACCACATCTGTGGAGTTTAGCAAGAAATTTTTTTTTTGCTATTCGCTGAAGCTACCCATCTGTTAATTCGCTCTCACTGGAATAGGCTAACCAGTAGTGTATAGGCTAACTAGAGGCGTTTGTGACTGGTGTTTAGCAATTTCTGTTTAAAGTAGCATGCGAGTTGCATGTCTGTAATTTTGTCATACTGAACATCGTATTGAACCATCCTTGTAACGAACCATTGATGTAACGAACGATTGATGTACTATGAACCATGACGAGAATCTATCTACATGTATGTATATCTGAATTCGCGTGCTCACCACCATTCCCGGAGAGGGGGGAGTGTGTTGGGATTGCACTGATCCCAACACATGCCTGCTCTAACTTCTAAGTGGGCGCTTGCGTCAGGCAACAACAGGAAGTGGGAAAACAGAAGGAGGCGCGAGAGGACAGATGGAGAAGGAGAAAGGAAGCCATTAAACTGTCTTAAGAAATTAGAACGTCTCGCCGGTGCAATCCATTCGAATCGACCCCGAGCGGGCAAGAATCGGCCAGAAAAGACCGCGCACCCTACAGTTATTTCTGTATTCAATTGTGTCAGTAAGTTTAAGACAAGAGTCGTTATTATTCCCCAACAAGCTTAACTAATTTTTAAACTGAAAACAAAAATACCAGGGTAGGATCTGGTTGATTTTCGTTTTTGTTGCCTACCGAAACACATTACCTGCTTTTCCTTACTTAGCATATCCTCCCTGTTTTGGAGCCCAATCCCTAGTGATTAAAGTTGGCTTTCCTGCTGTAATCGTAGCTCCCTACTATGCAAACGTGCAGGCCTCTATAAAAGCATCCGAGTGGGGCTTTGTTTCATTTTTCTTCCTCTCAGATAACCTCGGCGACCGAGAAGGGAGGTAATGCGAGTAGATGGTAATGTACGTTTTCGTTAGGCAACAAAACTACAATCAACCAGGCCATACCCTGGTATTTTACGTTTTTATTGCATATGAAAACATACATTACTTGTTTTCCTTACTTAGCAGACCTCGTCAACATGGTGGCAGGGCCAAGGTTAACTATCACCCGTGCTACGAATCGGCAACCCCAGATTCAACTGACCCTGTGAACCGTAAATCATCTATTAGTGTAGAAGACAGGAAACTTGGATAGAAAACTGCACAAGCTACAGAGACAGCCTGATACAGGGAAGGGGGGGGGGGGACAACATATGTCAGGTAGTCTGGAAGCGGGCGCAAGCGCCGAGGATGTCGTGAAGTAATATCCAGATGAAGGCAGGTATAAAAGCTTGGGCGACCGAAAATCGATAGCAAAGGCCCAAAGGTGTGTTGACAGTAGGTACGGAACCCCCATAGGAGGAAGAGGCATTGTCGCAGAAACTGAAGGGAGTAATGTATGTATTTACGTGTTCTGGGTGCGAGGAAGGAAAACCAAGAAAATATGATTTAAATTCCTCAAGGAGATGGAACAGGATCAGAGGGTCTACGGCATGGAATCTTCAAGACTGGTAGAAGATGTTGAAGTCGGTCAAGGCCCGCTAGGCGCACAAGAGATAATGTAGTAGGACCATGCGATCGTGGAGGCAGTAGTATGTAGAAGGTAGACAAAGCATGCATACTCCACGCCGATAGAAGAAATTTCCATGAAGAGTCAGGAAAACTGTGAGGAGACAGTGAGGAACTGGAACTGCAGAGACAGTAAACCGCAAGGAGTCGGCAGTCTGTGGTGCCGGGGACAGCAGGATCCCGTTACCAACCAGCGTCGAGCTGCAGCAGGAGGAAGACCGAAATGGAACGAGTCTGGAAGAAGGCAACTAACGTGGCATTGGTTATCCAATGTGCTCGTAATTGCAATCGGGGAAGGGAGACCATGGATGTTTTCGAAAGTTAGGGAGAATCTGTCGCCCACAGATGACAAGCGACGCACGTTAGACTGAACGGCAGTTCCCGACAAGACTGGAATCAACACGGTCACCTCGTCAGACTGCCAGTCGTTACAAGCATTCAGGTATTGAAATCCTGTCGACGACGACGCTGTGGACACCAGGGACCGAATGATGCGGTCCTCAATTGAATCCAGAGATTGGGAGTCAGAGAGCGGCAGGGCTCGCTGAGTAGCGGAGGCATGACGAGCAAAGGGGTCATCACTGACCCGAGGGAGCTGATGCGAGGAGGGACAGGGAATTCCTATGACCCAGAGTTATGAAGAATGGACCGCTGGTTGAGGCGACTTGGGATCAGCGGGATCGGGATGAACCATCTGGAGTGTGGAGGCAAGGATGTAACCCGCTGTCGTGGGCGGTCTACTTCAGTTGCTAATGTAGTTCAGGACAGATGGCAGCGCTAAGAACTGCCGAGGACGGAGAACGAGCGTCCGGGACAGGAGACAGTCCAGGAGGGACCGAAGAAGCAGGTGGATCGGCCGGTGATACACGCAGTGTGGGGACAGCCTTATTGCTGGATCGATGACGGGTGCCATTAACTGGTGAAGGCGAGGTCGTGTAGGTGTGCCCGGTGTCTGTAGAAAGCTCTTGTCCTGAGCCTAAGGTGGGTAGCGGGTGCAGGCGCGCTCGTCGCGCAGTCCATAGGGAAGATCATGAACCCGACACTGGTTTGCATGGTGGAATGACGAAGAGACCCAAGTGAGACAGAAGAGTCCTGTCTTGAAAGGTCGTGATTAAGACAGAAGAAAATGAAAACAGCTGATTGGCGCAGGGCAAGGTTTACAGGAAAGACGAGGAAAACCGTTATGACACCGGGTGTGGCAAGAAGTGCTTGGAAAACACAAACTGGTCAAAACGATAATGTGGAGCCAGTTGAAAGTTCATCGGTAGGGAACCGTTGTCATGGTAGATGAGGTTCGGTAAGGACCAGGTGTCGTAGCCAGGGACCAGTCCATGTTTCGGGAACAGTAGTCCGAGAGGCGACCGGTAACCTAACAGAGTGGAGGCTGGCCGAAGAGGTAGAGCTGTATGCGAGGTCTTTTGATAGACGAGGGACCCGTCTTGCAAGATGAGCCTTGGAGACAAGGGACAGGAGAAAGGTTTCAGGTGTCGTGAAAGATTCGGCCTTGTGGGACTGCCGGTTGAAGCGCATGATCGCACAGATGGATGAAGAAAGTTTTGGCATAGAGATGAGCATATCTTCTGTATGATCGCATAGATGGTGAAGATAGTCTTCGCATAGAGACGAGCTGGTAGTAGCAAGTATAGGGAGAGTGGTGCTCCACAGCAAGGAGCTGGTTGACCTAGTCCTTCTAGAGGTCATGCTTGGGAGTGCCCCCACCCCTCCCCCTTTTTTTTGTCCTTTGATCGAACGATATGGTCAAAAGAAAGTTGTCGGCGTAAGTGATGGTCGGGGGACACGGAGACCGGTAACTTTGTCTACGTCGGGGAGGTTCACGAACGTACATCCATCGAGATTCTCTTGGCAAAGAGAGGGTCCATGAACGTTGGAGTCCGTCGGATACGGGTGCTAGCAGAGGAGTTAATGGACATTCTAACTGGAGCAGGTTGTCATGGTCCTACTGGAGGCTGGGCCAGGGCCCTTCTCCCCCTTCTCTGTGCAACGAAGGTTGCAGCTAAGGAGTGTTGATGGAGGAACAATGGGCAACAGGATCAGCGGTGTTGTTCTGTATAGGTCAATGAGGCTTGGCAAGGGCGACCGAAGAAAGAGTTGCGGCCAGTGTATGTTGCTGTCCTCGTGACATGCAAGTAGTCGTTGTCACCTTAAGGTGTAAAGTAACGTATGTCAGGTCAGACAGGCTCATTCGAGACCGTGAAGAGATGCTGGCAGAGCCAGGCCTATGATAAAAGAAAACGAAGCGGTCGTCTCCGGAAGCAGTTGGTACGAGAAAACATATGGTGCTTCAGCGTTAGGGTTGCAGTGAAAAACCCATGACACGGCGGAGTGAACAGTCGCATTGTAGAAGGATGAGGTAGTGAGCCCAGCGATGGCGATGTAGCATAGACTGCCAACGTAAAGAAACGTAAGTGTTGATGCAGGACAGCTCATTGCACAGGGCGGTCTGGAGAGGCCAGTGGCTGTACTGCGGGAGGGACAGGCGCCCCTCTGCAGGCCAGGAAAAAGGCGTTTTGAAAGACGAAGAGGCACTGATGACGAAGCAGGAGGGCTTGTGGCGCAGGCTGGAGCTTGCAAGGGAACAGTCAAGAGAGGAGACCGGCTGGCTGTCACCTTGCCAACTCCCGAGTGGCCGAAGGAGTTCCTATTTGGAGGACAGTGAACCGAAAGTGATCCGTAGAACAAAAAGGGGTATCGGATTCCGGTCGCTCGCGAAGGAACAGAAGATGCAGTGTGGATGGAGCAGGAGCTCGAGTATCAAGCACAGGGACTGGTCCAAGACACCACGGCCGGCAAAAAACAATATCCAATGGCGCACTTGACTTGGTTGGAGGGTTAACGCGGGACCCAAAAACCGTGTTCTTAGGCCGTCCCCCCCGCCCCTCCACGGTTCTTTGCAGGAGTGTAGGTGAATAACGAACGACAGAACCTGTAGCTGTAGCTACAGCTGTAGTAGATTTTGTAGCTGCAGTTGATTTGAAGGGAATAAATGGGCCACAGGTCCATCTTTAAACAGGCGTGCACACTGACCGGTTCCATACTAAATGATCAGTATTGATACCGTGGTCCCCTCGGGTGCCTTAAACAGGTCCATGGACTGGGGGATCGTGGACAAAGGCCGAGGGGACCGTGAACAGGGATGATGATTACTTGTAGGAGCACAGCGAAAGGTAAAAACCCTGTCAACCCACGGGGCCTGGGACCGGTGACACAGCAATCGACTGGTCAGCTGGAACCGCAACTAATCAGGTCCGACGTTGTTTAACTTCGGTAATCGGACGAGAACCGGTGTGGTAAGGCCATGGAATATCCGGTAGTTGGATGCTTGGTTGCCGGTCGCCCGTGCTATTGTACACGAGCTCAGGGGGGCAGCAGAACCGAAAATTCGGGTCACGGTAGACTGGGCCAAGAGGCATATGAAGGCCCTCTTCGGGGACCGACCGACTGACTGTCGCCAAAACAGACCGCCAAGCTGCAGAGATGGTCCGTGGGAAGGCTCGAGAAGACAGCCACATGTGGTGGTGCCCTAGGAAGAAAGATGTTCGGATGCCTTTATAGAGGCCTGCACACAAGAGTAGTAGGGAGCTACGAGTATGGCAGGAAATCAAACTTTCATCGCTAGGGATTGAGCTTCAAAACAGGGAGGATGTGCTAAGTAAGGAAAAGCAGGTAATGTATGTTTTCATACGCAATAAAATCTCAAAAGTTCACCAGAGTGTTGCAGCTGCTCATCCATTTCCCAACTCCGAAATAGAAGAGATACATCCAAAAAACATATTTACCAATTCCGTAGCATAGGGAAGGTTTTAAAAGTGCTTAAAACTATGATTACATTACTAACAACAGTAGCACCTAAATCCTTATCGCTGGGGCCCCACTTTGTATTACTTTGCCTAACAATCAATACTGATCAGTCGATTTTGTGCCGTGAGAAGCATCCTGGCATGCTCACGACAATCCGCTAGTTTCTGATAAATATCCCTAAAAGTACGATCTATCGGTCAAGCCTAAACCAGAGGCACAAGCTCAGTTGCAGTGAGCCGGTCTAATGCGAACAACTTTTAAAAATTGTGGTGTTCCCAGTCTGCTAACTAGGGGCACCACTGAGATGCATATCCCTCTAACATCCACTACTATTGCAAGTGGCCTAGTCTGTGCATTGTACCGCATCACGTGATGCAACCTGTGTATTAAATAGGCAGCGCTCACCTTTGAGACTTGCTGCTGAACATGTTTAACGAACCAAACGTGGTTACCTCGAGTGTACATAGTTTCCCATATGTTACAATTTAGCGACGAGGGTGGGATTATAATATTTTTACAAAATGCCAATTAAATTAAGCACCAGGATACCCATAGGCTTATGGTAATTAAGCATTTCTTGCTTTTATCGTCAAATCCATAAGGCTTAATCCAACGTCTGTTTTGAATTGCTCCAAACAGCACGGAGTTGATAGCTCAACAGCGTTAGATGGGGGTTTTGTTTCATGCGTTGTTACCGTCCGGACTAGATATGTGAGATAAGCCAGATGTGCCGTGGGACTAGGATAAAGGCAGGATTTCATATAGGCTAGGTTAAGGTATTGGTTTTCAAAAAATTTCCCGCGAGTTTGAAGCACGCGTCTACATGACCTTGGACATCGGCCGGAGGTTGAGTGAAAACAGGCGTGTGGGAATGTTTCAAAACAGCATTGGTAGTTGGTAAAGTAAAAATATTTAAATATTTTTCAAATTTAAGACGTTATTAACGTCGCAGTGCAATTTAAAAAGGTTTACGCATTGCGCAACGACAGGTTTGAACAAGTCGCTTAGGTGTAACGCAACGTGCGTATTTATTATTTTTTGGTTCTATCAGCAGCTAATTAAGGGCTTAAAAACGTTTAATGTGTAGCATTTGTGCATTAGTGAATAGCATGTGCTAAAAACGTAGTGTTGCGCAAGCATTAAACTGAGTAAATTCAGGAATTATTGAATTAATGCTGAAAAAGGCTTAATGTGTAGCCTACGTGAAAAAATTCTCTTAATTCCAGAAGTAATAAATTAATGCTGGGTAAGGCTTAATGTGTAGCCTAGGTTGAACCCATTGTGAAGTTATCGGCATACTTGCGATAAAAGGTGCTTTAAAAAAGTGTTAGAAGTTTTTTTCCGAGAAATTTCAGATTAAAGGTGCATACACGTCCTGTATAATTTCCTTCTATTTTAGACAGTAAAAGCCATCAAACTAGCATTGTCACCAAGGTGAACATTTAATTGTTCAATAATTAGATAAAGTACATGTAGATTTGTTTGGTAGGTAGGCCTAGGTACAGTGTGATCTATGGAGATTTTAGTAGCCTATCATGTTGAGGAACAAAGGGGAAAGATTTTTAAGTAATGCTTCTCCGTACTGTTAGTGTGGAGTCGTCACTTGTGTGCTCCACAATGGCAGCCATCAATTTCATGTCTATATGTTAACCCTACCAAGATAACCCTTTAACCACTAAATAGGCTGTTCCATAATTGTATATAATCTTAAGTGTATCACATGACTTCCCTGTATTTAAGGAGCAGTAAACAGGAAGTTCGCTGTCTTATCAGCTGTAGCCTACACTCTGGTAGTCCGTGTGTTTATTACCATTGGTGCCCACGCTGGGCTAAGGTGTGTCCTCGCCTAGGACATCACAGTTAGTGCAAATTTTTAAGCCAACCAAAGTTTATATGGATAGCGAGACACACTTGCTTTATGGGCGGTATGTCGCGGTATGGGCGGTATGTCTAAAATTACACAGTAGTGTGAAGCCGTAAAGAGTATGCAAGCTGAAATGGAAAAAAAAATTATTAATTAGGGTCAAAATTCTTTATTAAATTTTTGAGTAAATTTAAACACTTCTTTTGTCTGAGTGACGAACCAAGTGGGAGCAAAGAATTACGGCAATCCTCTGAGCAATTGAATAGAGAATTAACTTTTTCTAGTTCTAGTCAGGGTAACACATCATTTAAAAGTCTAATTAATTCTCCAGGGAGCTGGGAAACAGTTGACGATAGTGTTAGTGACGTCGGTGAAACCTTCAAGGGCGACGAAGGTGATAACGCCGCCAAGGCGCCAACATTCCTCCTATACTTTCGCGTAAGAAAATAGTTTTGACAGGTCAGTGGAATCCTGGAAAGTATATTTCGAAAGAGTTGAATTAAATTTTTTAGCGTACGATGTGACCGACGTTAAGAAAGTGCCTATTTTGCTTACGAGCATAGGAGCTAAACGTATGGTTTGCTCCGAAATTTATGTGCACCTAATGCACCTTCAACTAAAACTTTAGTTGAAATAGGTAAGTTATTGAGTGAGAATCTATGCCCATCACCGAATTCTATTTGCGAGAGTGTAAAATTCCAGTGCAGAGACCAACACGCAGGCGAATCAGTTTCGAGCTATATTACCGAACTTGAAAAGTTAACGTTAAACTGTAAATACACAGTAGCTAACGGAACAAAAATGAAGAGGAGGATTCTGCGATAGAGAAATGAAGATTCTCCCAGAGAACTTGTTCTCGCCCGGAGAATCTAAGTTCGCTGAGTCGAATCCGACGAAACTGTGTTACAAAACTGGGGTCCTTCCCTGTGCCTACGGCGCGTTTTTACCTCGTTAACGCAGTCATTTATGCAAAATTTGCGTCACTTCCGCCTCTATCCCACTTCCCCCTCCGCTGTTTGCGTCCACTCACTCTTTTCTTGCTGTGAACGTACGATTTCGCGCAGGGAGGCGGGCGGGCCCTGTTTTGTGACACAGTTTCGGCGGATTCGACTCAGAGAACTTAGATTCTCCGGGTGAAAACAAGTTCTCTGGGAGAAACTTCATTTCCATATCGCAGAATCCTCCTCACTGTGTTACAAGATTGGGATAGATTAGGTAGCGGTGCACACCTCGGAATCACTCCAAAGATAGCTGTGGTGACCTTGGTCCCACTTGGTTATCATCCTGACCACCCCAGACCACACAGGGACCCCACTTATCTGCCACCTCGGCGTCCAAGTATGGGTCCCAGAGGAGGGCCCCTGCGCTCCGCAAGGGATACGGTCCCTTCATGGCGCAGGCCAACGGCCGGCGAACCAGGCTATGCACACTGCCATCCGGTGTCACCAGTTCTGCCCATTTGACCCTATGCACGATGAGCTTGTCCACGCAACGTCCAATTATAGGAGACGGGGGAAAGGATACGGAAAGAAAGGGCCCCAGTTCACACTGAAACCATCCACAAATTCTGCCCCTGGGCAGCGTCCCCACGACCGAAATCGCTGCAATTGGGCTGTCGCATCTGATGCGAACACATCCACGTCAGGCGTCTCAAACCACCTACAAATCTTCTGGAACACCGCAGTACACAATCGGAAATCAAATCTGTCCCAGAAATTTCGAGACAGACCATCCGCTGTCACATTCAACTTCCCCGGCACAAATGCCACCTGTACCACACAATCCAACTGACTTCTACGCTGTTCTAGGCTACGGACCATGGCATTAAGCATCTGGGACGTTGTCCCCCCTTGACGATTCACATACGACACGGCCACCACATTATCCGAAAGGATTCGTACGATCCGTCCCCTGACCAGTCTCCAAAAACGTCTAGCGTTTTTAGCATAGCCAATAATTCTCTCGCATCTATATGCAAAGCAGCCTCCCTGGGTTGCCACCTACCCTGCACCTGCGAATCCCCTGTGGCCGCTCCCCAGCCCATGTCCGAAGCGTCCGTTGTCACTACTACTGCGGCCTCCACCGATACCCACGATTTTGCTACCACCGGGCGACTCTAGAGTCTTTGCCCACCGGTTCAAGTCCTTGAAAGATCCTTGTGAGAGGCTTCCTCCGTGCACCCCCGCACGACACCAGATCATCAGGTCGTGTTGCCACCAATGCGTGTGCAACTTGCTGTCCTCCACGGCACACAACAAACTTTCCGCCAGGCCCAACAACCTTTGAATCTCCTTAACAACAGTGACCGGGTTCCGTTGCAGTACTGCAACCAATCGTATCATACGAGCCTGTTTTTCAGGTGGCAGCACAAAACGGGCTGACTCTAGATCCAACAACATACCCAAAAATTGCAAAGCCTGCGACGGTACCAGAACACTCTTTCCGTAATTTACGAAAAAGCCTAACTTCCGGATGGTTTCCCACATCATGCCGCACCCAGGCTGCGGACGGACCCATCACCTAAAAAAAAAAAACTCTGCAAACCTGCCAGATTACATAAGTGCGCGGTATATTCCAGGGATCAATGTATATAACATTTTCCAAAACTGAATGCAATATGCCTAAAAAAACTCGAACTAAAACTCGATACTCGGATCTTTGAAAGTTCGCACAGCACTACTATCAAGAAACCTCAACTACACTGGAAACAATACACTACGTGATCTAACGAAACGACAGTGTGGATAACTTTCATGCTTTTTATTATCCTTGCTGTAGTTGAGATAATGCAAAAATCCTAAAATTTTTAATGGTTGCCAGTAAGGCTGTACTGATCCAATCATTGTCTATCAGAGCGTGATCGGATCGATCTGCAAAAGATCGTATTTTACCAGTAACCGATCCAATCAAACCACCCTCAAACTTATCATACATATGATATCCTATTTTATTTTCTACATTGTGTTTGTAATAATTGATATTAAGAATTAGAACCTCCTGTTCAATCATTTCCATGATCGTGACATGAAAAAACGAATTTCTATCGCTTAAAGTCATCGTTGGACGCAGTACTTTCTGCCTGGATTGCGCAAGCGATAAGTGTCAGTTCACCAAGCCCTCATATGCATGTGCACAACGGTGTCTTTCTGATTGAATCGCGCAATCACTGCAATGTTAACATTCGTTCTGCCCTCTAAGTTTCATGTCAAATAATGAAAAGTTCAAAAACCGATTTGTCAAAGTTTATTTTCGACTCCCGGTTAGACATATGCAGCTGCAGCTTTGCTTTTGGCAAGCCATTCCAGTAAGAAACCTGTAGGTCTAAGGGTATGCATCGTATAGAAAGTGGTGTCAATATTTAATTATGATCGGTAGGTTTTTTATTTGATAGCATCAGAATGATCGATCGATAAGCGATCGGCAAGATTAACATTTCTTCACTGATCAGATCAAGATCGAATTGGAAGCAAAACTGCTGATCGGTAGAGCCGTAATTACCAGTACCACCAAGGTATTTTTTTTAATTTAATTTTTAAGAATAAAACTGCATTTCATCAGTATTAATGTCGTAAGTTTCGTAGGCCACAGAAAGTAAACTAAATGTGTCACGTGCAAAGAAGTTCCGGAAAAGGATGAAAAGTTTCGGCAAAATAAAAGAAGATAACTATTTTCTTTACTCAGTTTTAGTGTTTGTGAACTATGCTTGATTGTATAAGGGTGCTGAAAGAAAATTTGCATGAAGTAACTCCAAGACCAAAATCGATGCCTTTTCCTTCAAAAATGGGAAATTTCTGAATATTTTGTAAAAATGGGAGTTCGGATAATCAGGGTGTTTGGATAATTGGGGATCGGATAATCGAAGTTCTACTGTATTGTATGTCCGAAAAATGATGAGGGTGTGTCAGGGATGGTTCTTTGCCTCGGATAGCCTTCTCCCAGAGCAACCCAGGGTTCACTGCATTAACTTGTTTATTGCAGGGAGACATGGCTTCATTACAAGTTCTCTCTCTCTCTGTCAATGCACAGGTGCGTGAGTGATGCGGGTCAGGGCCAATCATCCGAGGGCTGATTGCAAGGTCTTGTGGGCTTGCACCCTCACACGCTAAATTTTTTTTTGGCTTCTGTTGCGTTTAGGGATCTAATTTAGGACCCTCCAACATTTGTCCACCTTTCAATATCACCTTGAATGTCAATCAATGGGGCAAAGGTGTCTCCCGTACACAAAGCGTTGCGGCGTGATCGTCTTACCAATTTTTCAGAAGTTGTTGGAATAGTCAAGTTACCCTGTTGGGGAGGCTTGCCGACGAGCAGGTGTGTGAGTGATATGGGTCAGGGCTAACTGTGCGAGGGCCGATGCAAGGCCTTGTGGGCCAGCACCCTCACAGGTGTTTCTTTTTTCCCAAAATTTATTTCAAACGATATAGGCTACTAAAAAAAAAGGAAAATGCAGTGCCGTTTTGTAGACATAGCGATACCAGAGAAGCATGCTTTACTTTGTGTGGCTTTAGGAATACATTTATAAAAGTCTATAGTGCTGGGGTTTTATCTAATACTATTCTAAATGAATTATTGCCTTCGTGTTTATATTTTCACTTTGACTGTTTAGAACATTTAAAAAAAAATGTAGTTTTTCGAGTCCGTTATATCTGTATGGGAGGTTTTTCATAAGGCATATCTTGTGAAAAAACCTCCCCCACAGATTTTATTGACTTACTGAGATGTAAGCAACACCAAAATAATTCCAGTTCCACAGATTAGATCTTTATAAATATTCGGTGCAGAATGCCAAATTTTTATTAATAAAACAAAAACTGCCACCCTGCGCAGGATATTCATTCCGTTCTTAAGCCCAATGCAGGATTTTAGTTTGAGGGATTATTCTTGTCGTATTTTTCTGCATATGCAAACAGAAAAGAGGGATTGATGCTTTTAATGCCCTATAAAGAAAATTTTGCCAGTGCCGATATTGCCTGCATTTACTGAAAATTTGTTTTAGGAAAAGATTGTTAGCGTAGGCCAGCATATAGTGACAAGCTTTGGCCAACTTTGGGGATTCTAGACGTAGCCCATATTGGGCAAACACTAAAACCAAACAGTGGCCCACTGTTGGGCATACGCTTCGGGCTAAGGTTGGGCCTACTTGTTGGCCCTACACTTGAGCCTATTGGGCTTACGCTTCGCCAACAGATACAATAATAGCAAGCAAGGGCTAGTGTTGGGCCACCCTTTGGCAAACACTTGGCCCACATATGGTGACAAGCTTGGGTCAACTTTGGGGATTCCAGACATAAAACGTACATTGGCCAACCATGTGGCTTGCAGTAAAACCAAATGGAGCCAACACTTTCGCAAGGCTTTGCTCCCTGCACTTGGCTTTATCATCTTGCATTATCTCTGTGTACACTGTACATGCACCTAAATAATATCCATGAATACCCACAGAGAAAATGCGCAAAAAAAAATCGTGATTTAAATTTTAATAAATGAAAAAAAAATCGTGATTTAAATTTTTAAAAATCTGATTATTTTTATCAGGAACAAACGAACATGCGAGCCCAGTCTGTGGCCGAGAGGCGGGCCCCTCTCCTGTTTTTATCCACCGTGTACAGGACCTATAATAATTGAGGTTTATAACTAAGGTAGGCTAACTATGTATTAAACCATCACATACCTCCACCCAGGTGCTGTGTATTTGAAAACCGTGTTGTCACCAAGGTGGGTTGTTACCAACGTGATATTTACATTTCACACTCGTTTCCAATAAGTTTGAAATCGATCATTCTGGTAACAAACCAAAAAAAAATTAGGAGAACATCCAACAGCAACTGAGGTCCGATGGTGAGGTACGGTACGAAACGAAACCTCGGACGACAGAGTGGTCGTCTTAATGTCAACCAGTGGGAGATTATGACTAGAGTCATTCGGATATTTGCGAGCCGTCATCTTTGAGGAGTCTCTTGCGGTGACACCCAACTGATCATTTTAAGAAATCAAATCACACCTAAACCACCAGGAAGAACACAGTTCACTGTTCGACTTGTATTTTCAGAGCAAAAACCGTTCTCCTTACTCAGAAACTAACGCACAACACGGAGGAATGGTGGAATGGAGGAATACTGGAAATGCAAAAGAGTATGTATTATTGTCTTTTAGGAATTTTTTCATCAGTCTGTCAGACGGTCGAATCTAGTAAGCACTGCTGAAAACTACTACGCAAATTTAAATTTTGCATTGTTGTGATGATGCCGTCATCACACTTCTGCCTCATTCCGGCTTTTCGCTCTCTCTTTAAGAGGTCGCACACGTGCGCACGCCACCTGGCGGAGAGAGAGGAAGCCGCGGAGAAAGATCGAGCCCAGACTGGCTTGGAGAAAGTCGCACAATCCATCTCTCGTAGTGAATAAACCTGAATCGAAAGAAGAATTTGTCGTTTCCCTTAACTATCCGGGCACAGACTAAAGTAGAAGGGAATCTGACAAAAGTTGGCGCCCGATCAGAAGATGGACGACTTGGAGATAACACGAACAGTAAATAGTCTATTGTGATTGAGAAACTTTGAAATGCGGCCGCCGCCATGTTCGTTTCCAACCACCCAACATCGATGACGAAAACCTCAAACCAGGACAATCAACAGCGATCGCCGAACAGTCGGTAACAATCCATCGTCCAAAACATGCAACAGACATGTAAATACGCTGCAAAACAATTTATAAACAACCAGTGCATTTATTTTAAAGCTGAATGCGAATTGCGCAACTGAACTTTCGCAAGAGACCACGTGTGCGCAATCCACAATGGCGGACGACGGGGACCTCGTGCGAGCAGCACTTATGTTCAAAAACAAAGCGGACGATCTTTGAAAGATGATGATCGAGCTGAAAAACAGCTTGATAAATACGAACCAACGACTGGCCTGGATGAAGGAGGATATTTCATCCATTTTAATACAAAATGTGCAAGAAATTATACAGCACAGCATGACAGGCCAACATGTCGAAACGTGTCGAGGCACCAACGAAGCAAGCACGACATTAATGCCACCCTCCGATCAACCAAAAGCCATCGGAATTGAGTGATCGACAACCAACGTCACAAATTACTCGCCAACAAGTTTGTAACGGAGGGATCGAGCACCCTTCACAACCAAAATGCGTAGAAACACCAAATCACATTTCCTCAATGAAGTTCAAAAACGATCAGTAGACAACTCGACAAAACTTCACCACACCACGACGGGAAAAAACCAGGGCCAAACACGAAACGGGTGTACCAACACACCTGAAAAAGTAAGACTCAAATCTGGAAACCACCGAGCAAAAAAAGCATAAAAGGAAAGAGTCTCTCAACAATCGACGAACGAAATTGTCTGACCAAGACAAGAAGCAAAAAACCAACACCCAGGAACTACAAATCCCACAAGAAAAAACAACATGTGAACCAACATCAAAACAACAAGTGCAACTCGTGAAAAATTGGTGTCTACACTTGGCTCAAGCCATTACAGTGCAAAAAAGTAATACAACCACAAACTTTCGTGAGTATGTCATTAGTTGGTTCAGTGCTCTAACCACCAGCAGGTAACGGAAGTATCTGGTTTTTTTTTTGTCATTGTAAAACTGTGGTTACATGTACTGCATGAATGTCATAACAGTACAATTCTTAATCAGTGCTGCGTCAGAATATACAGTTTTGCACTCGGGTTCTCAGAAATTTAAATTTTAAATATATTTCATTTCATTTAGAAGGTTTTGAGTGAAGTGAGTATACCATGTAATGGTGCCATGGAAATAAAAATTGATGGACACATGATTTGGAGACATGCGTTATTGCCATCCTAATGTTTTCAGTTCTAAGTGTTTAAACTAGATAGGGTCGGAGCAGTGATGGCGCCAGGGGTGGGTCATGCCCCCCCCACCAAACCCTAAAACCCCAACACTCAGGTCACCACTAGAAAATAAAATAATAAAAACAAAACTTGCAGGTTACACTTGAAATCAAATGACTAAACAGAGCTTTTATTTATTTTATTTTATTTATATACAGGG